>CAUYLG010063801.1:0-42183 GCA_963573385.1 Cacajao melanocephalus
CACCACATAAACAGAACCAAAGACAAAAACCACATGACTATCTCAATAGATGCAGAGAAGGCCTTTGACAAAATTCAGCAGCCCTTTATGCTAAAAACTCTCAATAAAGTAGGTATCGAAGGAACTTATCTCAAAATAATAAAAGCTATTTATGACAAACCCACAGCTAATATCATACTTAATGGGCAAAAACTGGAAGCATTCCCTTTGAAATCTGGCACTAGACAAGGATGCCCTCTCTCACCACTCCTATTCAATATAGTATTGGAAGTTCTAGACAGAGCAATTAGGTAAGAAAAAAAAGGGTATTCAGTTAGGAAAGGAGGAAGTCATATTGTCTCTATTTGCAGACGACATGATTGTATATTTAGAAGAACCCATCTTCTCAGCCCAAAAACTCCTGAAACTGATAAGCAACTTCAGCAATGTCTCAGGATACAAAATCAATGTGCAGAAATCACAAGCATTCCTATACACCAATAATAGACAAACAGAGAGCCAAATCATAAGTGAACTCCCATTCACAGTTGCTACGAAGAGAATAAAGTACCTAGCAATACAACTAACAAAGGACGTAAAGGACCTCTTCAAGGAGAACTACAAACCACTGCTCAAGGAAATAAGAGAGGAAACAAACAGATGGAAAAACATTCCATGCTCATGGTTAGGAAGAATCAATATTGTGAAAATGGCCATACTGCCCAAAGCAAGTTATAGAATCAACGCTATCCCCATCAAGCTACCAATGACCTTCTTCACAGAACTGGAAAAAAACATCTTAAACTTCATACGGAACCAAAAGAGAGCCAGCATAGCCAAGACAATGCTAAGCAAAAAGAACAAAGGCAGAGGAATCATGCTACCTCACTTCAAACAATACTATAAGGGTACAGTAATCAAAACAGCATGGTACTGGTACCAAAACAGAGACATTGACCAATGGAACAGAACAGAGGCCTCGGAGGCAATACCACACATCTACAACCATCTGATCTTTGACAAACCTCACAAAAGCAAGCAATGGGGAAAAGATTCCCTATTTAATAAATGGTGTTGGGAAAACTGGCTAGCCATGAGGAGAAAGCAGAAATTGGATCCCTTTCTGACACCTTACACTAAAATTAACTCCAAATGGATTAAAGACTTAAACATAAGACTAATACCATAAAAACCCTAGAAGAAATCCTAGGCAAAACCATTCAGGACATAGGCATAGACAAGGACTTCATGACTAAAACACCAAAAGCATTGGCAACAAAAGCCAAAATAGACAAATGGGACCTAATTAAACTCTAGAGCTTCTGTATAGCAAAAGAAACAATCAATAGAGTGAACCAGCAACCAACAGAATGGGAAAAAATTTTGCATTCTACCCATCTGACAAAGGGCTAATATCTAGAAACTACAAAGAACTAAAACAGATTTATGAGAAAAAAAAAACAGAACAAACCTATCCAAAAGTGGGAGAAGGATATGAATAGACACTTTTCAAAAGAATACATATATGAGGCCAACAAACCTATGAAAAAATGTTCATCATCACTGATTATTAGATAAATGCAAATCAAAACCACATTGAGATACTCCCTCATGCCAGTTAGAATGGTGATCCTTAAAAAATCTGGAGACAACAGATGCTGGAGAAGATGTGGAGAAATAGGAACACTTTTACACTGTTGGTGGGAGTGTAAACCAGTTCAACCATTGTGGAAGACAGTGTGGCACTTCCTCAAGGACCTAGAAATAGAAATTCCATTTGACCCAGCAATCCCACTACTGGGTACATACCCAAAGGATTATAAATCATTCTATTATAAAGACACATGCACACGTATGTTCATAGTGGCACTGTTTACCATAGCAAAGACCTGGAACCAACCCAAATGCCCATTGACTATAGTCTGGACAAGGAAAATGTGACACATACACACCATGGAATACTATGCAGCCATAAAAAACGATGAGTTTGTGTCCTTTGTATGGACATGGATGAACCTGGAAACCATCATTCTCAGCAAACTGACACAAGAATAGGAAATCAAATACCACATGTTCTCACTCATAGGTGGGGTTGAACAATGAGAACACATGGACACAGGGAGTGGAGCATCCCATGCTGGAGTCTGTTTGGGGAGGGCAAGGGATGGACGGGGTGGTTAGGGAGGTTGGAGAGGGATACCATGGGGAGAAATGCCAGATGTAGGTGATAGGGGAATGGAGGCAGCAAACTTTCTCCCCATGTTATTCCTCCCCAACCCCTGCTGTCTCTCCCCTAGCCCCCCCCAACAGACCCTAGTGTGTGATGCTCCCCTCCCTGTGTCCACGTGTTCTCATTGTTTGACACCTGCCTATGAGTGAGAACATGCGGTGTTTGATATTCTGTTCTTGTGTCAGTTTGCTGAGAATGATGGATTTTTAAAATCTGTTTCAAAAAAAAAAACTTAGGCATTATTTCTTCAAATATTCTGTTCTACTCTCTGTCTGTACCATTTCTGAGACTCACGCAATATACGCACAATTCAATTACACGTATGTTAGACCTTTTCACCACACCCTACAGTTCTCCTGTCTCATGCTCTTGTTTCTTTCCTCTTTTCTTTTTTCTGTGCTTCAGTATGTATATTCTTTAATGACATGCCTTCCAAATCACGAATCCTCTTTCTAGTGGTGTCTAATAAATGTTGAAACACATCTTATATTAATTTTATTGTACTTTTCAGTTTTAGAATTTCCATTTGATTGTATTTTAATAGATTTCAGTTCTCTGGTAAATTCTCTGTTTTCTTAAAGTCTGTCAATAACAGAGTCTAGGTCTCTAAACTCTTTTTAACTTAGATCACCTGGAGTATGTTTCTATTGCCTTTTCTCCTCTTTCCTGTCTCTGATATATCCTGTCTCTTGATATAGGTGCCAATTTTTTTATTGAATGCTGTAAATAGACATACATTTATTTACATTATAAGAAATTGTAGAGGCTCTGGATGATTTTATCCTCTAATGAGGATTTTCTTTAACTCCTGATATGGAGTTAGGTCAGGAGCAGATCACCTTTATCCAACTGAAGGAAGATTACATTGATTATAGTCTAATTTTCAGTCTATCAAAAGTCTAGTCTGTTTCTAGTTTACCTTTACTCCTAGAGTGTAGTCAGGGGGCTCAACTGCAAACTGGAGTATTTTCCAGGACCTCTCCACTTTGGCTTGCATTCAATCCCAATTTTTGTTTACCCAACAGTGTAAAGGTGACAGTAGCTCTGCTTAGTTTCTTAGCCTTCTGTACTTTTCTTTGGTCTCAATTTCCACACAGGTTTTGGACTACATATCTTAAAGATAATGCTTTGAGGGGAAAGTGGCTTAAAGTATTGGATTTTGTTGTCTTCACTTTTCCTCACTTGAGGATCTTGATATCTCAAGTCCTGACTACTCTGGCAGGCCTGCATGTCTAATATTTCTTCCCTTGTATAAGCATATCAACTGTTAGATTTAGGGCCCACTTTAAATCCAGGATAATCTCATTCTGAGATCTTTAACTTAATTACATCTGCAAAGACCCTATTTCCAAATGAGGTCACAGTCACAAGTACTGGGGGTTGGGACTTAGATATGCCTTTTGGGGGACACTATTTAAATCTATAAACACACACTAAGGCTTAGAAAATATAGAAGAGCTATGTCAACCAATGTTGCCATCCAGGGCTAAATTGGAGAAACAAGGTAAATGTCTAGGAATCACATCCTTCCTGAGTCGTCCACAGAAACTTGAAAGTTTTGGTAGGAAATGCACTGGGCAGTATTTTCGTACCAAGCTTAGTTTAACTAAGAGGTTGGACTCATGTTAGTGGGAAGGGTTTCTTCAGCCTCATATACAGCAGACAGAGGTCACTGTCCACAGGGATATGGCTTTACTGCCCACTACACAGAGCAGTTATTTCCTCCACAAAGGTAATGCAATGGCAAGCCTCCGGCTATGGCTAGATGATGAAACCCAACCTCCCGCCCCATCTCTTATGAACACCCACTGCTATGGGATAAACCCGTGTGCTCTTCTAAATTCAAATGTTGAGGTCCCAACACCCCAGTACCTCAGGATGTGACCTTATTTGAAGATAGGGGCTTGATACAAGGTGATTAAATTAAAATGAGATTATTGGGGCTATGCCCCTAGTTTAATATGACTGACATCTTTATAAAAAGGGAAAATTATCCAGGCACGGTGACTCACTCCTGTAATCCCAGCACTTTGGGAGGCTGAGGCAGGTGGATCACCTGAGTTCAGGAGTTCCAAACCAGCCTGACCAACATGGTGAAACCCCATCTCTACTAAAAATACAAAATTAGATGGGCGTGGTGGTGTGTGCCTGTAGTTCTGACTACTTAGGAGGCTGATACAGGAGAATTGCTTGAACCCGGAAGGTGGAGGTTGCAGTGAGCCAAGATCGTGCCACTGCATTCAAGCCTGGGCAACAGAGCAAGACTCAATATCAAAAAAAAAAAAAAAAAAAAAGAAAAAGAAAATTTGGAGACAGATCTGCATAGAGGGAAAACACCATGTGACGATAAAGGCAGAGATTGGTGTGATGTTTTACAAGCCAAGGAACATTCAAGATTGCCAGCAGACCACTAGAAGCTAGAGGAGAAGCAGAGAACAGAGTCTCCCCCTCGGAACCCTAGGAAGGAACCAATCCCAGCAGCACCTGATCTCAGCCTTCTGGCCTCCAGAGCTTTGAGACAATAAATTTGTTTTGAAACCACCCACTTTGTGCCTTGTAGAAAGCTAATACATCTACCTTTCTCTTTTTTCTAAGAGCAAGCATTTATTTTTTTCTCATCTAATGTTCAAACATGTAACCACATAGGCAGAGATGTATTTTCCCCTTGTGCACATCATTTAGTCATTTAGGTTTATTTTTATGATATGACAATATCTTATCATTGTTGACATCATGCCGAGAACTCACCAGGTGCTATTCCAGCAGCTGTTACCTGAGCAGGCAAGGTCTCACATCTCCCTAGCAGTGAGGGAAGTAGAAGAATGTCTATCTGGGCACATTTATACAGAACTTGTAACTCTAGAGGTTAACAAATTGCACCAGGTTTGAAATGAGGGAATTTTGCACACAGTTTATGCCATAGGTTAAATTTCTGATAATATTGCAAGACTGCCTCTTATTGCCAATAATGTGTTTTCAAGTAGAAGATAAATAATCAAAGGGATCACCATCCTGCTATATTCATTATTGAAAATCGGATTCAGGCACGGCTTGCAGTGGTTTACAGTTACTTGGAGAATAAACTGCAAAGAGAACATATCG
Source organism: Cacajao melanocephalus (assembly GCA_963573385.1). Taxonomy (NCBI): domain Eukaryota; kingdom Metazoa; phylum Chordata; class Mammalia; order Primates; family Pitheciidae; genus Cacajao; species Cacajao melanocephalus. The sequence goes on from CAUYLG010063801.1 coordinate 5,312, forward strand.
CCAATGATCTCTGAAAGTTAAAAGCTATAGTTGTGAAGGATCTGGCATGGAGGTTCAAAAAAGGAACTGGGCATGGAAGTGAAAATCTATCTCTGATATGTCAAGGTATTTATCCTAAAATTAAAAGTATACATCTCTGTCCATGGTATATCCTTTCTCACATGATGAAAGGTTGTGAAGACCATTCAAGGGGTCATTTATCTGGATCTGGATTTCTGGACCTGATATGTCTGGATCACCTTCAAGGTTTGCTTATTTCATTTCTCAAATCTGTTTGGAGCATGGGCAGTATTAACCAATGGAGTCTCCTGAAATTGAAAACCAGGGATCCTGGAAACCAGATGTTTAGTGTTGATGCTGTGCTGCTAACTTCTCACTATTTCATTTTCCCTCATTTTTTCTCACTAATTTATTCAGTGATAGGAGATAGTGAAATGGGTGAACGATATTCTTCCCCTACTTTCAGTAGGGGAAGCTTAATGCTTGGGAAATAAAGATCATGAAAATAAATTGTGATGGTTAATACTGAGTGCCAACTTAATCAGATTGAAGGATGCAAAGTATTGTCCCTGGGCGTGTCTGTGAGGGTGTTGCCAAAGGAGATTAGCATTTGAGTCAGTGGGCTGGGAAAGGCAGACCCACCCTTAATCTGGGTGGGCACAATCTAATCAGCTGCCAGTGTGACCAGAATAAAAAGCAAGCAGAAAAACGTGAAAACACCAGACTGGCTTAGTCTCCCAGCCTACATCTTTCTTGCCTGCTGGATGCTTCCTGTCCTTGAACATTAGACTCCAAGTTCTTCATCTTTGGGACTCAGACTGGCTTCCTTGCTCCTCATCTTGCAGATAGCCTATTGTGGGACCTTGTGATCATGTGAGTTAATACTCCTTAATAAACTCCCCTTTATATATATATTATATATATATTATGTTTATACATATAATTATATAATTATAATTAGATATTTATATAATTATATAATTATAATTAGATATTTATATAATTATATAATTATAATTAGATATTTATATAATTATATAATTATAATTAGATATATAAAGGAGAGTTTAAGGAGTACTAACTCACATGATTTATATATAATTATATATATACTTGAGTTATATATAATTATAAATTCAAGTATATATATGAATATATATATAAAGGGGAGTTTATTAACGATATATATCTCCCATTAGTTCTGTCCCTCTAGATAATCCTGATACAATCTGTCCCTCTAGATAATCCTAATACAAAAGAACAATATGAAATATTCAGAGCTGTTTGAGAATTTGCAAAATTGCCCGTATTCTGTGAGCATTTGGGCATGACCTTATCCACTCAGTTAACATATTCGTTGAGCACCTACTATGTAGAACTATGTAGGGCAGCCAGTCACTGTTTAGGGACTGAGAAATACAGTGACAAAGAAGATAAACTCATTAGCCTCAAGGAACTTAATTCAAATGGAAAATACAGAAACTACACAAGAGGATGGGGAAGGTCCCTGTTAGAAAGTGACATTTTTATGAGACCTAAATGATGGTAGAAAGTGAGCCATGCAAATATCTGAAGGAGAGGACAAGAAAAAGAACATTAGAAAAAAAGGGAAAAACTAGCAAAGGGCTTGAATGGGAATAATTGCATCTTGAAGTGACAGGGCTAAGTGGTGGCACCCAACTCTCAAAGGCAAGGTGGGCGTAGCTACCATCATGGGCAGCAGAGGCAAAGTAACAATCAGAATAGTGTAACTCATGTAGAGCTCTGGCATTGGCTAATTAATCATGGTGTTTCTAGATGTGAAATTGATAGGAAGCCGACTGCTTTCCTATTGGTTTATATAGGCAGAACACTTCCAGGTTGAGTGGACAAAAGACTAATTTGAATTACAAAAACAGAGAATCATAGCCCTTCCATCAGCTTCCAGACTTGAGCCAGTTTACACACCCAGAACGCTTTGAATGAAGAGGAGTCTGGGTCTCCTTGACCTGGGGGTCCATGGTAACTGAAAAACAACTCACAACCTTGTTACGTAGAAGGAGAACCAGACTGGTCTGGTGCAGTTATACATGTAATGACTGAAGCTGTGTTATTAATAAAATGCTTAGAATGAATGATTATCTAGACAGAACGGGGGACACAAGGACAGCTTTATACCATTCAGGGGTGTCTCTATAGTGGAGTGGAAATCTCAGATCACAGCCCATCAACATCTAGCCCCAGGGGTTTGGGAAATGTGAGGAGCACACGAATGTCCAATAAGCCACAGGTTCTCTGCCCCAGGTCCCCATTCATCTTTCATCTTGATCTAACTTAATCCCCGTTTTGCATTTTCCCCAACAGGCTAAGCTTCTTTTTCTTCTCCTCTCTCCCTCTTTTCCCCCTTTTCTTCCATCTCTTCATCTCCCTTTCCCAGTCTTTGCTTGATGCTATTATTGCTTTCCATTCACAAAAGTAGTTTCCACTTTAGCGGGTGCAGGTGGTGGGGTCGATTAACGCTGCGCTGATCACCACATTTGACAAGTGAGTTCCAACAAGTGGCATCACCTTTTCAGAACTGTTTCTTAAATCAGTGGTTCTCATGAGTGAGTGTGCGTCACCATCCCGTGAAGGCCTTGTGAAAATGCATAATTCCAGTTCAGTAGGTTTGGGGTGGGGCTGGAGAATTTATTTTTTAAACAGGTTCCCAGGTGATGTCAATTCTGTTGGCCTGCTCAATACATTTTGAGAAACAGTTAAACCTGCACTTGGGAAACACACTATTTCCATTTTCATGGATTTATTATCATTTAGAAACCCACATTTTCTTTGTACTAACACAGCTGGGGCAGTGTGGTCAGGCTGGGAAGCGTGGAAGCAGAAATATTCGTTATTTGGTCTGAAAGGCTGAGGGTAAAGTTTTGTGGTCAATTGTAAGAGGTGCCTGGGGTTGCTGGAAGCAGCTTTTCCTGTTCTTTTTGGGCTGCCAACTGGGGACTGTTCTCTTAGCCCAGGGCTTTGTCAATGGCAATGCTTCCCTGGTGTGGATGGGAAAAACTTCACTCGGCTGCACTGAGGGCGTCCCTTCTGTGTAATGTAATGATGTAGGTTTGGGTTTGATGGCCAGGTTTACTTACAACATTTTGTCCAAATCTAATTCAAAGAAAACAAGCTGCAAGAATAAAAATGTCAAGTGAGGCATCTCAACACCACTGTCTCCTCACTTCAGACCTAGTTAATGAGATATGGTCACTAAAAGTGGCTGAGGAACTAACGTGTGACCCACTGATTGTTTCCTGCTGATCTCATGCGTAGCCCATCCTGACTTCCACCGTGCCTGCCACTTGTGTAGGGAATCATCACTTGTAATAACCCCTTTCTCTTTCAGGGAACACAAAAAGCAATTGAGATCCAACTTATCGTTAGATATCTCTGAGCCGAGATGGGTCCTTTCTATTCCTCTTTTACCTCCGTATCTCCTTCTCTATTCCAAATTTGGGAAGCCCTTGATTTGATACACATCTTGAGTCTGACCGCCTTTCACCTCCCTGAAGAGTTTGAACTGAGAGAGTGTGAGGATGCCAGATGGGGTGGCAGGGTAGGGGGCTGCCTTCTGATGAAAGCAGGATTGAGGGACAGGGCTCTCACTAATGGTATTTAATGTGATATATTCACGCTCCCATAAAACCTTCAGTAAAACTTCCTTGTTCACAAATGCCTTGTGCAATCCTTTTATGGGGTTGGGGAAATGAGCACTAAAAAGAACTCGAAGTTGGCACCAGATGACCCCATGGATGACAGCCACATCTGGACCACACGGTCTGTGTGGTCCTCTGGGCACAGACCTACGCCCTAGGTTGGCAAGGCTGACATGATGGGGACTCAGTATTTTAGGCCTATCATTCTTGTGACATAGTTCCCTTTGTGTTTTTCCTATTTGTTCATATTTAAGCTCATTCAGCACACATGTGTTGAATCCTTGCTATGCATTACACGCTGAAGGAACAAGAAAGGTAAAGGTAGCTAACGTGTATATTCTTTAGAGCTTAAAAATGCTGTTGCATGTATCAATCTCTTGGATCTGATATGGGGTCTACTCTCAAATAAATTATGGTGATATCATAAATATGCCTTGTTTAACTAAAGTCAGATGTTAGAGAAAAGTGAAACAGTATTAGAGGTATGGGTGTTAACCTTACAATGAGAGCAGGGTTTTAAATGAAGAGGAGAGAGTTCTTAAAAATGGCAAGATGGATTAGGCTTCATGCCTCACGTTAATGAAGGGGTTTCAAGTGAGTGGCCATGTATTTTTTAATAGACCACGAAAGTAAGTTCTATGTAGAAAAATGAAGAATTAAAATGATTGACAGCTTTCCTTGCTTATTTTTGTCCTTTTCTAAATTTACTCCTTTATGGAGAGAAGAGTGGTGATGACAGCCCACAGAAGTGACGGGTGCTTGGGGTCAAATGGGTTTGCTTTGGGGCTGCCGGGAAAGCAACTGTTTGGATTTGCTGCCATGGCCTGCAGCAAAGGAAGCCTGCAATTTTAGCTCTGGAAATAGTATTCAGTTTAAGGTAAGTTTAAAAAAAAAAAGCACCTGTCTCTTCTGAAGACACGTTGTCTTAGACAAATCATTCTTGACTTTCTTGCTGAGATGGGCTTAGGTTGTCTAGAACTACAAAAAGATCCTGGGCATTAATTTTTCCATTGAACCTCTCGGGAAAAAAAAAAAAAGAATGTCCATTCTATGCTACTGAGGGCATAAAAAAGATAATTTTGGTTTATAAATGAGATAGAATATACGATGACACTACATTATGATGATACTTTCCTGGAATGATAATGACGGTGACTTTGATTTTGAAATCTGCATGAGATTCTGATCTCACATTCCCAAGGAGAGCTTTGGAACAGCTTGGCTGCCTTGTATTCCCCAAGAAATCTTCAGAAGACTCTTCAAATTCTGAGAACTTTAGTCTGTTGAATATAAAAGAGAAGGAACAAAATCAGTCCCTTTGTGGAGGGTCTGCCTGTCATGTTTACAACAGAAATGAAATGCCATTGTGCATTTTAGGTTGAACTTTAGAATTCTTCCAGCTCCACTATACCAGGCAAAAGAAATAAGTGGTTTGTAGCCAGTAATAAAGGCAATCAGCCATAAGGTTTGCTTTGCTAAGCCGCTGTCGCATATATGAGCCGTTACACACCAGGAAAGGGACAGTGCCAGGTTCCTCGTTAGCAACTGTGTTTGTTTATGCTGGGGAAGCAGCTGACCACCTAGCGAGAGCCAGCTGTGCATGAGCTGGCCTCACTGCGGTGCCCATGAAGGCTGCAGCCTCTGCCTGCACAGAATCTGTGGAACCATACTGCCTAACTCACCTACATTGGTTAATCACACTGTTTGATTCTGTGTGATAAATTCAATGATAGGGGAGAAACAGAAGCACATGTGAGGAGCACCTGCTGCTTCTAGGAGTCAGAGGAAGGAGGTTGTTCTGTGAGTGTGCCAGCACCAGGTTGGAGGGTGCCCTAGACATTGATCTCCACCTCTGGAGCTGCCATGTGGGGTATGGAGTGACTGGTGGAGTGGGTCTGATCCTCTGGCCAGAGAAATCTCCGCTGGCCTCTTGGTTCCCCTCAATCTATTGATTACTTGGTGCCATTCAAATATGATCATTTCTCTGGATGTCATTATGTGAATAATACTGGGAAGCACCATGCTGGAAGACAGCATCTTGGAAAAGGTGGCTAATCAAGGCTTCCAGTTCAAGGAAGAGAATCCCAGGCAGAAACTAAGCATGAAAAAGATCAGAGATAAGCAGTACCATGACACTCAGGGCAACAGTGTATGACTCAGCTGGAGAGAAGGCAGAAGGGAGAGGCAAAGGGCCAGAAGTGGAGAGCCTTGTAAGACCCTTTAACCTCCCCCTAAATCTGAGAAGAGCCATTGAAGGATGACAAGCGGGCTGATCATTCCATCTGCTCTGGTTAGAGGAGGCTGGAGCTCTGGAACCTGGCAGCAGGCTAACTGAGTGAAACCTGATCAAGGGCTCAACCACGGCCATAACAATTGTTAGTTAAAGCAATCTTTTGCAAATTGTGCAGTGAATTGCAAACATGGATTTTAAAATATGCCTCAGCAGATTGCCTGTATGATTTGAAGACAAGGTCTATAACTACCAGTTAAGGCAACTGGATGGATTATTGATTCTTTAATTTCAGGCCACAAAGAAATCATTACATGGAGTTATGAGAGTTTAGGTTAAATTTAAAAAATTGCTAAATATTATTTTTAGCAGAGTACATTTTGCTTGCCTAGGAAGATTGCTTCTCCAGAGCCACTTAGAAAAGTCTTACACAGTCACCATCAAGGTGGCTGGGACAGTTGAACAAGAAGGTCAGAGAAAAGAAGAGGTGCCCTCCTGGGTATTTCTAGTCCTAGAGATTTTATTCTTGGAGTGTAATGTTAATCTTATCTCTGGGGATTTGTGCATCAGCCACCAGGCTCCATGCTATTCCCCTTCAGTCTCTGGCAAGCACTGATTCTACTATGACCGACTGACGTGTATACAGTCCCACTGAGACCCTGATGTGCGAATGTGTGTAATGGTGTTACATTAGGACCGTTTCAGTACTTTTATGTTTTGGATATGGGGCATGGGTTCACAATAGTCTACCCTATTCTGAGCCATGCTGTAGTGGAATTTACTGAGCTGCGATGGATGTCTTCAATATATGAGAGTGAATCTCTAGTTTGTTAGCATTTGGGGTTTCCTCAAGCGTAACCAGTTCTGTTGCCAAAACAAGAGGAGATGGTCAGGCTGGCTTGACTTTGTTAGTAGAAACACTGGCCTAACTGCAAAAGCACTTGGAGGGCACCATGGCGGGTTCCCTCTGAAGGGCTTTAAGAACATGAGTCAGGCCAGGCGCGGTGGCTCACGCCTGTAATCCCAGCACTTTGGGAGGCCGAGGCAGGTGGATCACATGAGGTCAGGAGTTCGAGACCAGCCTGGCTAACATGGTGAAACCCTGTCTCTACTAGAAATACAAAAATTAGCTGGGTATGGTGGTGAGCACCTGTAATCCCAGCTACTCAGTAGGCTGAGGCAGGAGAATCGCTGGAATCCAGGATGTGGATGTTAACAATGAGCCGAGATTGTGCTGCTGCACTCCAGCCTGGCAGCCTGGATGCCAGAGTGAGACTCTGCCTCAAGTAATAACAATAATAATAAATAACATGGAGTCAATTCCTTTGCTTACAGTGGCTCGCACAGATCCTACCTGAAGAGAACAGAGGTGGCTCTCATGACATCGTGGGTATTTTTCAGCCCCATTATTCCATTTCAAAAATGAGCCTTTCATTCAGCCTAACACTGCATCTAATAAAATACGATTTTTGAGAGTGAGCTTTTGAAATTATAATGTTGGGTTGTTGCTAGATGCTTTTTGAGTGATGAGATGTAAATTTGAAAACCAGCGCGAAACACTCACCACGTTCCTTCTAGGTGAGGCTGCAACTCTGCGATAGTCATTACTCTCTCGATAACTCAAAGGCAGCTTTAATTATTAACTAATTAGGGTGGAAATAGAGGCTTGTCATTTTCATTGTTCTCCTGGCACACATTGTTAATAATTTTCTGGCTTTTGGCATAGTGATAAAGGGCACCCCAGTTACTGTTTAAAATGGGGGGTGGGGGAGGGCACATCTTAGAGGTAGATTAAATCAAAATTTAGTTCTTTGCCTCAGCAATGACACATGTCATTTTAAAGCAACACTCATGAGATCTCTAGATCAAGAGGTCAGTACTAAATACGGGAATGAACCAATGCTGCAGGCTCTGGGGGAGGAAGGTGGTGAATTCTGCCCCAGGGAGAAAGAGTTTATAACACAGCAATTTCACATGGGCTTTGAAGAAGTCAGAATGGGGTAAAGGATGGGGTCTGGGGAGAGAGAATATATGACAAAGAGAACCAGAGGGAAAAGGATAGCAACGTGAAGCTGTTCAGCATTTTTTCCGTCAACAAATATTTACTGCAGTCTATTATATGACGGATACATTCTAAGCTCTGGGCACAGCAGAAACTTAAATGGGCATGTTTCTCCTTTCCTGGAGGTCCGAGTCAAGGGACAATGCTCCAAGGATTTTAAGCAGCATGGTAAAGTTGGCTTCGGACAGGCTGCAGGTGTCACGGTGTCCAGTGGTGAAAGACCACATCATGCTGGGTCAAAGAACTCAGGCTCCGCTCTCTGGTTTTAAGGCAGCCCCTTTGCTAAGTGGCTCTATGGCTTCAGATTTTGTAGTACGAGGACCTCAGCCACCCCCTCCAAAGACCCCCAGTTATTTCTGGGAGCAAGTCCCTTGGCGAGCTTTTTGTGCGTCTGCATAGGTTTGCAACAGTCCTCTTGCAGTCTTCGCCCTGTCTTTCCTTTCCTGCCCTGGCTCAGGCTCCCAGCTGCCCGTGGCATGGCCCAGGTTTCAAGTCCTGGGAAAAGCCTCATTATGCTGGCACCACCTCATAGGAACAGAGGGATCCTTGGGTAAGTGAAGAGAGAGAATTTATGTCCTAATTGAAGTAACCATTACAGGAGTGAACACTTCCGCTGGAAGGCACTATATTGTATCCTTAAAATGGGTATATTTTATATAATTATATCACAATAAAGTTAATTTTAAAAGAAAATAAAAATGGTGGTGTCCATCTTTTTAGTAACCTCAAGTGTTTTTACTTATTTAGGAGCACTGTAATTTATTTGTTGTTTACTATGTGTTGAGTGATATGTGTTTTACATGAATTATTCCATATTATTCCTAGGATGAAAATACGACAATTGCACCCAATTTGTGGCTGGAGAAACTGAGGCTCACAGAGGCAAAGTAATGAAGGAACTAAACTGGCGTCCCTGTGATAAGGGTTGGAGACAGGATTGGAGAATGGCCTTTCTCAATCCAAGTCCTTGCCCTTATCAATTCTGCGAAGCTGCCTCTTTTGTCACAAAGGTTGCAATTTTGCTTCCTTAGTAAAATAAAAAAGAAGTCACCTGCTGAGCATCTGAGCTCTGGGGAGCTGGTGTGAGGGCATCGGGGCTCAGCGCTTAACAGAGGGTGGCACAGGAGTGGCCACCACACCTGCAGTCCTGTCTCCCGATTGCCAGCCCTTCCTCTTAAGTGACCGTGCTGGAGTCAGCAGGCGGGAGGCTGTGAACACAGCACTTAATGACTCACTCAATCCTGTTGCTGCCTGAGCCAGCAGCTGGAGGGGCCTGGCTCCCATAGCCCGAGGGATCGCTCAGGCACGGAGCTCAGGTAGCCTTCGCCACCTACACCTTCTCCTTCTGCTTAGTGGCATCACTCTTCATTTGCGGTCAATGCTGCCGTGGACCATCACTCATGGTGAAGCCAGGGTTGGACTGCTGTGTTCAAAGAAGCCACAGTTTGGTCTTTGCAGGCTCTGTTCACTTCATAGATCACCCAGGGAGGGCATGAGCCAGGGGGCCGTTCTCACCCCTGAGGACCGAATTAGACCTGGGGACTCCACTCCTCCCCTGCTCCAACTCCTGTCTCTGATTCCATCTGTCCCCAAGATGGACTAGAAGAGAATAGTAATGTTCCACAGCCTAAAGACTGAAGCCTCCCCCTTGCCCCACACCCCATAAGGTATCAAGGGCACTTTGAAGAGAAACTGAATTGAAACTAGTTCCAGTTATTGAACACCTGAGCTAACGGACTGAGGTCATCCATCCCTATATACGTAAAGGTAGCAGTCTGGAGTGTGAGTTTGGGGATTTTGGGTGAACCATGCAGGGCCAGGCCTTCTACAGAGCACTGTCCTTCTAGGTTCTGGGAGAGAAAATGGGATAGGAAGGTGTTGGCCCCAAGGGCGGGTCACACCATGGACTCTTGCGTAAGTATTTGCAATGGCTCTGAGCCCCACTCAGAGAAGAGGCAGGGATATCTACAGGTGGCTCTGGGGCTAGAAAGAGAAGATGAAAACTTCTTTAGCAACAATTACTCCCGAGAGAGGGAAAAGGAGGGGCCCAGTGACCTCCAGGTTGTACAGGGATTGTGTCTTCTCCTGAACCCATCAGCTTTCTAGCACCTCACCAAATGGAGACACACAGACATACCCCATAAATGGGGATCTAGGAGGATTTCAGACAATATTCAAATGTCTTTTCAGTGATCTTTCTGCATCTAACCTAACTTCAATTCAAAACACAAGCTGCTTCAGCTACGCTGAGAGAGAACTGCTCCTCTCAGGATGTCAATGCACTCAAGCTGTTACTGTCTCTCCTAAGGCAGCATTAACATAGGAAAACCCACAGTACCAAACTCCGCACCCTGTCTCCCAGTCTTACAGTTTGTATCACAAACAGTGATGGAAGAAGAAAGAGAATAAAGAATAAATTAAGGGGACAGATGAGTATAAAAGTGAAGATTAGAAAGATGGAGAGAAAGAACAGAGAGGTCTTTCTGGGGTTTGAGGGACGCTGAAGAAGAGCTGCTGGTTTCAGAAGAACAAAGTTGTGACCACCTTACCTCAAAAGCAGTCATATACTGAGTTTATGGGTTCCTTCCTGCCACCCTTTCTGTCTAAAATTCATTTTTGTATTATCCGTTTGTCCTTCCTTCTGTAAACTAAATAAAGATCCAAGCAACAATTCCCCACCCCCTGCCACACCCACTGACTGGGCCCACTTGTGGCCCAGAAAATCCCTAAAACTGAGTTCCTCACTTTTCCACTGTTGGTGGAAGTGTAAATTAGTTCAACCATTGTGGAAGACAGTGTGGTGATTTCTCAAGGATCTAGAACCAGAAATACCATTTGACCCGGCAATCCCATTACTGGGTACATACCCAGAGGATTACAAATCATTCTACTATAAAGACATATGCACACTATTTACAATATTATTGCAGCACTATTTACAATAGCAAAGACTTGGAACCAACCCGAATGCCCATCAATGATAGACTGGATAAAGAAAATGTGGCACATATACACTATGGAATACTATGCAGCCATAAAAAGAATGAATTCATGTCCTTTGAAGTGACGTGGATAAAGCTGGAAACCACCATTCTCAGCAAACTGACACAAGAACAGAAAACCAAACACTGCATGTTCTCACTCATAACTGGGAGCTGAACAATGAGAACACATGGACACAGGGAGGGGAACATCACACATCAAGACCTGTAGCAGGGACAGGGGCAAGGGGAGGAAGAGCATTAGGACACATACCTAATGCATGCAGTGCTTAAAACCTGGATGATGGGTCGATGGATGTAGCAAACCACCATGGCACATGTAAACCTATGTAACAAACCTGCACGGTCAGCACATGTATCACAGAACTTAAAGTAAAATTAAAAAACAAAAACCAAAAAACTGAGTTCCTGGCAATGATGGGATGGGCGATCAGATACCTCGTTAGACCCCGTTCCTTTGGCGGTTCAGACACAACTGACCAGGCATTACCGTTAAAATAGAGATCGTAAGATGGACAGAACAGATGCTTTCTGGCAACAAGTTACGAGATTATACGTATTTTTTATTTATTTATTTTTTTCAGATGGAGTCTCCCTCTGTTGCCCAGGCTGCAGTGCAGTGGTGCAATCTCAGCTCACGGCAACCTCCGCCTCCCGGGTTCGAGCAATTCTCCTGCCTCAGCCTCCTGAGTAGCTGGGATTACAGGCGCACACCACCATGTCTGGCTAATTTTTATGTTTTCAGTAGAGATGGGGTTTCACCATGTTGGCCAGGCTGCTCTCAAACTCCTGACCTCAGATGATCTGCCTGTCTCCACCTGCCAAAGTGCTGGGATTACAGGCCTGAGCCACCGCACCTAGCTTCTTTTACCGTGCCTGGCTAATTTTTGTATTTTTAGTAGAGATGGGGTTTCACCATGTTGGTCAGGCTGGTCTAGAACTCCTGACCTCGTGATCCACCTGCCTGGGCCTCCCAAAGTGTTGGGATTATAGGCATGAGCCACCATGCCTGGCTGGTACCAAATTATAAACAGGGCCCATGGCCATGCCAGGCAAGGGTTAAGTCACACACCCCCACACTTAAGAATCAACTATGTCCTAACTGCCAGGAGGTTTCTCTTTTTCTCCAGCAGCTAAACAAGCACCGGCCTGAGATAAGCAACGTGGAAGCAATTGCAGCTCAGCCACTGCCAGACACTGACTCAGCCCCGCTGCTCCACCAGCCATAACTATGGCTTTGGTTGGACGAGACACTGATTTCAGTGACTTTCTCCGATAAGAAGACCGCCAACTGTGGACCAGATCCGGGCAGTTTACAGAGGGTGCGCACTTGCCGGCCTCACTGTCCTGACAAGACCTTTTGACCTATAGGGCCTCATTGTAATACATTTAAATGTGAAGTCTCCATCCCAAACTGAACATGGGTCATATGCTACATGCATGTTAATTCAATATATTTCTGTCAAGACCGCCTTCATGAATATTTATAGTTCTTCCTGTAACCTGTTGAATATGTATGTTTAGCCAGTTTGTTCAGCATAAAGCTGCCACCCCAACCCTTTCTCCTTAAAAGTGCCTGTCTCTGGGCCTCGGCCAAGGCCTGTGTTTTATAGCCCTTGGGTTGGCCACCTTACAGGTGGCAACTCTTTACAAGAAATAAAGTCTCCTCTCCTTTTCCAAACTCAGAGTGTGGTTTCTTCTTTCCTTCCCTTCTCCCTCTTTTCTCTTTTTCTTTTTCCCCTCCCTCACTGCCTTCCTTCATTAATTCCTTTCTTTCTGCCTTCTTTCCTTCTTTTTTGAGAAGTGCCAAACTCTCCTGTAATGGTAGAGAAAAAGACAGGATCACTAAGGAGTTTTGATTGTTTAATTACCAGGCTATTTCAGGTATGTCAATGTTTTTAGTATCAGCAGTCCTGAGGACATTTTGCTTTTTTCACCAGAAGCTATTTTTTAATTAAGTTAAAGTTGTCTGCTGTCTCACTGTTGATTTTCATTTTTTTTAATCATGCAAGACCTTCCTGTAAGCAACTTCAGAATATCCTCTTTTCACATTTAAGGCTGCAGTAATTAGACCCAGATTTGCTAAGCCTGCTAAGCCTGTGGGAATCCTACAACCAAAGTGATCTTAATGGCATTTTAATGTTTGAACTCTTCTGTTTTTGTGTGTAAGGTTACTAAGTAGATAAAAGAAATGGCTTTGACATCCTGGTGCTTATTGAAGTTTGGAAAATGCCCCTTAAGGGTGAAAAAGGTTTGTGACTTTTTCTTTACTAAACGCGGAACAGCGAAACCACCAAACCTGTATCAGTATTCACAATGTATTCGGGGGTTTTTGGTCTCTTTATACTTCAGCTACTTTGAGATATTCTTGGGTAAATACTTACGTAAGAGGAACTAAAGATTTTATGAATGACAACACCTGGTAAATCAGGAAACAGTAAAAAAAAAAGGAAGTATTCAATGGTTTTAATAGGAGAGATGTTGTGTCTTCAGACGAAAGGTATGCCTTTTGCAAATTAAAGACATGGTGGTATTTGGGGTTTATTTGAGAAGACTTTGCATGAGATTTATTTATTACTTTATAGAGCCATATAAAACACCCAGTTCACAGATGCCAATTTTATTGGTATTACCTCCATATATGATTTCTGATAGATGGTCAAATGAAGAGAAGGCTAAAACAAATTAACCAAAGCATGAAATCATTATTGTCTCAGACTGTTACCTCACTTAAATTTTCTCCTATTTTAGGGGTCCAAGAACCGCCACATGGATTATCCCTGGAGGATCTGTCCTATTCCCCAAATGCTACAAACTTCACTTTCAATTCAATAATAAAGTTCTTTGCTGGTTGGTTCCTTTGACCCATCCCAGTCTTTTCTAAGTGTGAGATAATTTCTGAGCAGAGACCTGCTTTGTTATCCTTGTAGAATCAGTCCATTATCTCAGCGACGTTCCCCTCCTGGTAATTACACAGCACATGTTTATGTCACTGCATTCATGGGGCACTCATTGTGCTGAAGGCATTATGCCAGGACCCCAAGACTTCAAGATACCCAGGACAGTCCTTGAGTTGCTGTTCTCTTTTGGAAAGTCTCCAAAGTGAACCAATAAGTGATTACAATACAATGATGTGATAGGGATGTAACAGATTCCTGAGGAAGCTGCAAGGGCAGACTCACAGTTGAGTCAGGACCTTAGTATGCAGGTCTGACTGGTATATTAGTCTGTTCTCACGCTGCTAATAAAGACATATCCAAGACTGGGTAATTTATAAAGGAAAGAGGTTTAATTGACTCACAGTTCCACATGGCTGGGGAGGCCTCACGATTACAATCATGGCGGAAGATGAATGAGGAACAAAGTCACATCTTACATGGCGGCAGGCAAGAGCGTTTGTGTGGGGGAACTCCTATTACTAAAACCATCAGATCTCGTGAGGCTTATTCACTACCATGAGAACAGTGTAGGGAAAACTGCCCTCATCATTCAATTATCTCCACCTGGTCCTTTCCTTGACATGTGAGGATTATTATAATTTAAGGTGGGGTTTGAGTGAGGACACAGCCAAACCATATCAACTGGAAATATGACTGTGGGTATCAGTCAACAGCTGAAGGTTGTGATCACTGATTTACATGGGGTAGGGCATACAGCAGGAAGAAGAGAGGCTTGGGGAAGATCAACATTTAGGGATTGAATGCAGGAAGAAGAATATCGGGAAGCTCCAGGAAAGACTTTGTCAGGGAGAAGGAGAAAGGACCACGGTTGTTCCAGAATCTTCACTTTGCATCCCACATCCATCCACATGGAGCTGATGTGCCTCTCCTTACTGCTGCCACTTCTACTTCCTTTCCTCTTGTGAATTCTTCAAGAAGAACAGAAATGTTTGCTTCCACTGTGCAAGGCCCCCAGATTGGTTAATATTCTTTGTAACGAAGAACTCTGTCTTGAATGGCCTAATGAATATGTAGCACTGTATGTCATTGTGTCTTTTGGGTCCATGACCTTAAAAAGACGATTTTTTCTTAGATGTGGGATATCGTTAAAATTACCTTCTACAGAAACTAATTAGGATTACTCATTTCTGATTACCAATAAATATCTTTAAAGAACGGTGCATAGCTTGGAGAAAATTTGAACAAGTAAATATACCTGTGAACAGTTAGATATCTTTCCTATTTAACTTACAACTTTCTCAATCACTGCTCAACATGTGACTCATTTTCACACAAGTTTATGAAGAATTAATTCATTCCAGTATGGTGTTACTCCTCAGTATTTTTTTTTTCAATCAAATAATCCTCAACCAGTTTTTCCCAGTGTTAATGGCCTTGTAATTTTTCTTTGGCTTTCATTTGCCTCAAGTTTCACGGTATCAGGGAAGCTCTGACTAATCGTATTGTAAACTCTTCAAGGATTGGTACCCTTCTTTTACTTCTTTTTACTAACCTAATCCTCTCTATGGAAAATGATCAATAACTGTATATTGATAAATCAATTGCTTACAACTTGTCAGTGAAATGAACAGTTAGCATTCCCAGGATCCCAATTCTTTCTTTGTCTGCTGCTCCGTTTTTAGACTCCACAGAAATGGAATAACAAAATCTTATTCAGAGATATGCTGATTAGTGTGGACATCCTGAGGGGGTCTTTTTCCAATAAGAAAAGAACCTCATACAAATTTTGCCAATAGCTATAAGGTTTTTTCCTCCGAGTGTGTTGAAAAAAAACTGCACAATGTTAGCCTTCATTGAAATTCACTGTTTTTGGATAGGTAGAGAGCCAGCTGAGTTGAGAGGCTGTCTCATTTTAAAGTCGGCTCCATCATTTTCAGAAAACTTACCCTTTAAACTTATTTAACCCAAACAGAGTGGGTTCAATAAAATTTGAAATAGAGATATAAATATATTTCCCACTACTAACTAGTGTGTGTTAATATCCTCTAAGTAAATTATTTATTAACCTAGGCATGCAAGGAAACCGGAGTCCAGGGAGCTCGGGCGGGGGCTGGTATTTGTGTGTGTTCCTATTGCTGCTGCCACAAACTACCACAAACTTTGAGTCTTAAAACAACACACATGGATTATCCTATGGTTCTGGACATCAGAATCCTGCAAAGAAGTCGAAGTCATAACAAGGAAGAAATGTGTTGGCAGGGCTGTGCTCCTCCTGCAGGCCCTAGAAGAGAATTCCTTTCCTTTCTTTTTCCAGTCCTAGAGGCCAGCTCCATTCCTTGGTTCCTAACCCCATTCAGCCAACCATCGCAGCACGCCCAGCCCTGCAGCCGTCGCCGCACCTCCGCCTCTGCCTCTGACTCCGGCCCTCCCCCTCCCTCTCAGAAGGACACCTGTGATCACATTTGGCCCACTGGCTAATCCAGGATTACACCCCCATCGCAAATCCCCTAATTTAATGACATCTGCAAAGCCCCTTTGGTATATAAGGCCAGATAGTCAAAGGTTGTGGGGACAAGGGTGTGACATCTTTGAGAAGCTGTTATCCAGCCTTCAGCACAAAGGGTGCCCGGCTGGCAGAAGGTCCTCTGCGGCCCTCCTCTCTGTGCCCAGAGGATCTGGCTAGCTCTATTCTCCCTTTTCCCACTTTTCTTTCCAGTGTGCCACATTTCTTCATCTCTCTCCTCTTTTACCTTGCATTTTGCATGTGCTCTGTTCTTACTCAGTCATTCTGAAAGGACCAAGGCAGGAGTAATGAGTATATACCTTTAATACATCAAGGGGATATACAGCCTGTACATGATAACACGAGCTCTCAATTCTGGATGAGTTATGAGATGAGATAGGGGAGGATACAAGGGATTGTGGCAGCCTGAAATATGCCCCATTGTGCACTCAGCAGCAGGCATGATAAGTAGCACATCTTCATTGCAGTCCCAGAGTAAATGCATTTTATTGATTTTTATGTTTAAAAGTCTCATCTGCTCAAGTAGTGTGTTTAATGCTACAACAGAAATAAGTTAAAACTCTAACGGGCAAAACAATCCTACAATGGAAAAGCTGCAGCAATTTGTTTAACTATTTGCAACTTTATTTACACATTAGTTGACTTTTCAGTTATCCTTTTGGTTTCTCCTAGCTTTTAGGAAACAATGTGAGTGCTCTTGTCCAATTTGAGGATAATCACTTTTAAAAATCACACAAACGTTTGGTGCCGGGAGAATTTCTTCCCACAGTGATCACTTGACTATGTCAGTTTCTATTGGGAGGAGAAAGAATACTGTTGATAAAAGTTTAAGAAAATCACTTATATTTAAATTGAGAGATGCTTGTCCTATTGGCAATAATTTTTATAGAGCAAGTAAATCTTCTCTTATCTATTTTCCCCAAAGATTGTTCTAAGCACAATTGTAAAGCATTTCCTGGACGGGCACAGTGGCTTTTATACCTGCAATCCTGGCACTTTGGAAGGCAGAGGTGGGTAGATCAACTTGAGGGCAAGAGTTCGGAACCAGCCTGGCCAACATGGTGAAATGCCATCTCTACTAAAAATACAAAAAAATTAGCTGGGTGTGGTGATGCACGCCTGTAATCCCAGCTACTTGGGAAACTGAGGCATGAGAATTGCTTGAGCCTGAAAGGCAGAGGTTGTAGCAAGTGAAGATTGTGCCACTGCATTCCAGCCTGGGTGACAGAGTACAACTCTGTCTCAGAGAAAAATAGCATTTCCCCAACTCCCTTTTCCTGTTCTTCCTGCCTCCCTATTTACCCCTAATTCATGCTTTGCTGGTACCTAGTGCTGTTGTACAGTTCCCAGCCTCTCCAGAGACCCCCGCTGCAGAGCCTCAGCTGGGCTAGCCCTCCTTAACCCCTGCTCCCTTCCAGAATCTCCATGAAACTTCAAAGATCTTTCTTCAGAGGATTGTCATCAGGTCTGCCAGTTGTCCCATGTTAGACCACCTGATTCTTGTGAAGGCACTGGTATGCTTCTGTTATCCTGTCTGGAATGCTGGCAATAGAGGGCTTGAACTAGCATTCCCAACATGAGTTCTTTAGGACACAAGTTTCCTAGGAGGTGAATAGTTGCCATATAAAAAATAGGTTCAATTGCCAAATAAACCTTGGAAACTTGTGATGTGCACTGGCACATGTGAGAATAAAATACCCCAAATAACTTGTTTAGGGACACTTAACATAGTATTTCCCATTATACCATCTATAGGACCAAGGGACCTGAGACCTCGTCAAGAAGAAAGGATCTTTAAAGATGAACTGTCATCCTCAGTAATGGACAGGAAAACATTTTGGAAAGCATCAGCACAAAGCGAAGCAGAGAAGTTATTCAGCTGTGCTTGGGATCGAAGCCTCGACAGCAAGGGCAAGAACACGCAACTCAAACGCAGGTGGAAGAAGGAAAACCGTTGGTTCATTCATAGTAAAGCGTAAGAGTAGATTTGCCTTAGCTGGGGCTCGGCCTTCACTAACAACTCAAACTTGAGCAGAAAAAGGAAAATTCTTGGGTTGTTTACTAAAAAATCCAAAATGAGGATTGGCCGAGGCATTCTAACATAGTCGTTGAGGACCCCAAGTCGTGTCTTTGCGATGTGGTAAACTCACATCTCACTGCAAAGGAAAAGTCAGAACAGTCTTCTTGCATTTCACTGATTCTGCTGATTGGATGACATGACCCTCTCTGAACCCCTCAGAGTGGCCAGGGAG
This sequence comes from Cacajao melanocephalus, assembly GCA_963573385.1. Taxonomy (NCBI): domain Eukaryota; kingdom Metazoa; phylum Chordata; class Mammalia; order Primates; family Pitheciidae; genus Cacajao; species Cacajao melanocephalus. Next base: position 23,959 of record CAUYLG010063801.1, read on the forward strand.
ATACTATATTCTGAATGTGACCATTCAGAGTCCTGGGACCAGGGCAAGGGACAACTCCACCCAACGCGCATGGTCGGAAGATAGGCAAGATAGTGGTTTGCCAGAGAAAATTGTGGCATTATTACCAGAAGTAGAGTGAATGGGTTCTTGATGGCCAGAATACAACAAATGTCTGCTGCAGCTGAGAGGAAATCATTAGCCAGCATATGTCTTGGCCTTTATGTATTAAAAACTATTCAGTTTTATAAGATTAAAGGATTAGCAGGTTAGTGGTGCAGATAATCAAGATGCCTGCAGTTATTATAGAACATGCTAGAGAAAGAAGATGCCCCCAGAATATGAAGCAATGGTTAGCCTCTGAAAACGTGACTATCCAAAACTCACCTCACAGAGCATTAATCAGTGCTCTATTCCTTAGTAAACTGGTTTCCTTGAGGTTAGGACTTTAACTCCCCCTCCCTATTACTCAGCATAATACTTTGTGCTAAAGAACTTGTTAGAAGACCATCCTTGACTGAATTAATGAATACATTTGCAGATATACTTCAATATGATATTTTTAAAATGTATGTCCTCGGGTACTTGGAAAACACCTCTGTCCAGTCAAAAAGTGAACTGTTTTTGGACCATACTGCGCTAACAGAGAAAACTTGTAACCTAATGAGTTGTTCTGAACACATCTGAAGACTCTGGGAAAGCATGGGTCTTGGTCTAGGAGGAGTCTAGGAAGGGAGAACAAAGAGCTGAGACTTTTCAAAATCAGTGCGAGAGGCGCCCTGTGTAGCTGTCTAAGTCTGGTCAGCTTGCTATAGACTGGCAGGCTTATACACAATAGAAATTTACTTCTCACAGTTCTGCAGGCTGGAAGTCCAAGGCCAGGATGCTAGCATGGTTGAGTTCTAGTGAGGGTGCGCTTTTGTGTTGCAGACTGCTGACTTCTCACTATAACCTCACATGGCAGTAGGAGTTGTAGGGGCTTCTCTTTTTTTTTTTTTTTTTTGAGACGGAGTCTTGCACTGTCACCCAAGCTGTAGTGCAGTGGTGCGATCTTGGCTCACTGCAATCTCCGCCTCCTGGGTTCAAGCAATTCTCCTGCCTCAGACTCTCAAGTAGCTGGGACTACAGGTATGCGCCACCAAGCCCAGCTAATTTTCTTTGTATTTTTAGTAGAGACGGTGTTTCACCATCTCATTTTTTTTAGAAAGGCACTGATGCCATTCATGAGGGCTCTGCTCCTGTGACCTAATCACCCCCAAAGCCTCCACCTCCTAACACCATCACCTTGGAATTTCAGCATATAGATTTTGGAGGGACATGAACTCAAACTAGCTTAACTCTGTGTAGCTTTCTTCTCTCCTGTATCTGTCTCATAAATTCAAGCCTTCCTGGTCTCCCAAAACTTTGGGTTCTCTCTCTCTTCAACTCAGCAAGGTACTTCTTGGGGTTCCCTCCCTGTCCCCAGTGTAGTGTCCTGTTGAGACCACAAGGCTCGCGCATCTTGTTTCCTTCCACTCAGGGACCACAATCCTGTGTAGCCCTTTGTGCAAATCCTTCCTGCATCGATTTTCTCCAGTTTTATTTTCTCTTTCTTTTCTTTTTTTCTTTTTTGAGATGGAGTTTCTCTGTTGCCAAAGCTGGAGTGCAGTGGTGCAATCTTGGCTCACTATAACCTCCACTTCCCAGGTTCAAGTGATTCTCCTGCCTCAGCCTCCCGAGTAGCTGGGACTACAGGTGCGTACCACCACACCCAGCTAATTTTTGCATTTTTAGTAGAGACGGGGTTTCACCATGTTGGCCAGGATGTTCTCAATCTCTTGACCTTGTGATTTGCCTGAGTTAGCCTTCCAAAGTGCTGGGATTACAGGCGTGAGCCACCATGCCTGGCTTTTTCTCCAGTTTTTTAAGTGTTTAAGGTGAGAGGGGAAATCTGGCTCCTGCGACCCCCATCTTGGCTTTTGACATGTACAGGGAATGCATTCGTCTGGCTGGGAGTGAAGGCCTAAAGAGGACCTGTAGAATGGACAGAGGAGGGAAGATACAACTGGCTACACAGTTCTGACTGCTGGACAGCATCCTCACAGCTTCTCCTGGTTCTCCAATGAATGACAATGGCTAAGTGTAATTTGAATCCCAAAGATGTCCTAGCAGACATTGATCATGTTTTCTGGAGGTGGGGCATCATTAGGACATATTTGCTTGGGTTTAGTCTAAGTCCGGTCTTCCCAAGGCAGAGACCAGCACATTTGGATCCTGAGTGGTCTTGGAGGCATCGATTCAGGCATGTGACGTGGCCTCCAAACATCAGCTTCTGCCCTGAGGCCTTTCAGTTGAGTGACTTGAGCGTGGCTCTGGGCAGAGTCCATTCTCTCAGAACAAGTGGTGGCACAGTTGTCTCACAAGACCGTCTGTCTTGATCCCTTTGTGTTGCTATAAAGAAATACCTGGGGCTGAGTAATTTATAAAGAGGAAGTTTATTTGGCTCATGGTTTTTCAGGCTGTACAAGAAGCACAGCACCAGCATCTGCTTCCGGTGAAGTCTTTAAGTGGCATCCACTCATGGTGGAAGGTGAAGGGGAGCCAGTGTGTGCAGAGATCAATATGGAGAGATAGAAAGTGAGAGAGGTGGGCAAGGGAACTAGTAGAGGAAGAACTCACTCACCCCAGGGAAGACATTAACGTATTCCTGAGGAATCTGTCCCATGACCCAAACACTCCCCAGTAGGCCACGCCTTCAACAGTAGAGATCAGATTTCAACATGAGATTTGGAGGGGTCAAGCAAACCAAATTAGAGTACCTTCCCTGGGTAAAAGTGGGTTGATGTGGACTGTGGTCACCATGCTGTTTCCTCTAGCATCCAGGAGGCAGCAGCAGAGGCTTGGCTCCCTGGTCAGGCAGCTCATGGCTGGATTTTAGCCACTGTGCCCGGAACCTTAGCTTTCAGTCTGTTTCATCAGCCATCCCAATAATTCTGTGAGTACCTCCTTTTTCTTCCTCATCAGCCAGAGTTGGCTGACTTCCACTCTTATTTGGAAGACTCATTGTCTTGGTTGTATTATTTATTATTTGCTAGGTAGCAAATGATTGACAAAGAGGTAACTGAAAAATAGGATGTCACTTTATCAAATAAAGAAAGGCTAAATTTAAATAGCTGCTTCCAAGTAGACGTAAGTCCTTACTTATAGGCTTGTCTGTGTATATCACAGACCAATGCTGAAGACCAGAAGAGAGCAAAGGCATTAATTATTCCAAGACTTATGTCTTTCTATTGTCAACTGTAACATTTTTCCACTTGAAAGAAAATCTTCTATTAGTCTAGTAACTGTTTCTGAATATTTTAATGACCTGTGTCAGCACTATACAAACCATATATTTTCTGAACAAGTTTCTAGGCTTCACAAGCATTTCCAGAGATGGACATTTGTAATCAAGGTATAGGATGTCCTAAGCTGACAGATGGCTTTCTTTAATAGATGACTTGGAAATAGCATCTGATTTCATTAATTTTATAACTTTTCATTCATTTACATTTATAAGCTGAACATGTACCTGCTAAGCTTCATTTCATTCTTTTGAAAGAAATGCAGAGACCAGGGTCATTTTTATGGATAAATGTGCATCTTTTTAAAACAGCATGTGTAGTTGTGACTTAGAGTGGAAATCATGCCAGCTGAGCCACCCAGATGATGCCTCTCCCAGGAGTCAACTAGATAAGATGTGGTCATAAAAGGTAGGAAATGCTATCTTAATAAAGCACCATCAACTCCTTGTCTTTTAAACATAAAATAACTTATTCCTGGTTGGTAATAGAAAGAATATCACTTGGAGTTTCTGGTAGGAGTTGCTTTAGAGTAGAAACATATGTTCAAATGTTTGAACGATACACTTCACTCCTCACCAAGATTACTTGATGAGATTTGTATGGACAGGCAAGAAGCTACTTTGTTGTGTAAACCTTTGAAAGGGGATGAGAGAGAACAAAAAAATCAACAAGCAAATAAATGAATGGGCTATGAACATAATAGGTGAGACATTGAACCGTTATTTATCCTTGTAAAGTTGAGATTGTTTTAAAAATAATATCTAAATCCAAAACTAAGCCATTGTAACAAGAAAGAAAAGCCTCATTGGGCTCTTTATGGTGTGTGAAGCAAAACTGTGGATATAGAGAATAAATTCACTAGAAGAAAAACCTTGGAAGTGCATTTAGTTCAGTACTCTCAGCTGAGGCCCAGCCAAGAAGTGATCTGCCACAGGACTTATTAGGTAGCGGGCACGTGTTGTGGACTGAATGTTCGTGTCCCTCTGAAATTCATATGTTGAAATCCTAACTCCTGAGCTGATGGTATTAGAAGGTGGGACCACCGGGGGATGAGTAGGTCATGAAGGTGGAGACCCCTTGCATGAGAGTAGTGAGAGACCACAAAGAGCTCTCTTCTCCCTTTCTGCCATGTGAGGATAGAGTGAGAAGATGGCTATCTATGAACCACGAAGCAGGTCATTGTCAGACTCCAAAACTGCCGTGGCCTTGATCTCGGACTTCCCAGCGTTCAGAACTCTGAGAAATAAATGTTGTTTAAGCCACCCAGTCGATGTCATTTTTGTTACAGCAACCCAAACACAGAGAATGTAAGTTTATAAGGCTGTGTCAAAGCAGAGATGGGAGCATCACACACCCGGGTCCGCTGGTGGGGTCTAGGGGAGGGATAGTGGGAGGGAGGGTGGGGAGGGATAACGTGGGGAGAAATGTCAGGTGTAGGTGATGGGGGGATAGAGGCAGGAAACCACCTTGCCATGAATGTACCTGTGCAACAATCTTGCATGATTTGCACATGTGCCCTAGAATCTAAAGTACAAAAAAAAAAAAAAAAAAAAAAGAAGGCCATGTCAAAGGACAGAGCACCGTGACAACTTTAAGAAGCTAATACCTATATAATGTGGCCATCGTGTGAGGAAAAATCTGGGAACTATTTGCAAAGTAAGGAGCTTCTGGCTCCTCCATGTTGTGGACATTAAAGTGAGCAATATTCTTCATGGATAAAATTGTTTTACTATGGAAAGTTGCCTGGGTTTCCATAGACCTGAATGGGCACTCTTCTATTGAACACGGGACCTGAATGAAACCCTGTCATGAGAGGCTTATTGCACTGACCGCCCCCTCAATGCTGGATCAAGATGCAAAAACGCATGGCTGAATTGAGATGAAATCCAAGTGCAATTAAAAAGATCAAAGGCATAGATGTAAGAAGAGAGTGCCTGATAATAATAATTCTTATTTGCAAAAGCAAAAACAAACAAAACCCTCCCAAAACAAAAAGAGACCTAGAGTTTTAGTGGATTTCAGGTTAGGAGGCACCAAGGGTGTGATGTGATTGTCATAAAAACTGAAAGAAAACTCAGGCTGAATGAATCAGGCGCAGTGTCCAAGAGCGCTAGAGGAAGTCACAAATAGGGGGTGTAGATGCAAGTTCAACATAACAAGGAACGTTCTTTTTATTGTGGCATTAGATCGGGCTGACAATTTGGTGTGCATTTCTGGAAGGTTATGAACAGCTGGATGAACATCTGTCAGGGATGCTGGAAACTTGATTCTGCTTTTGACTAGATGGCCCCCAGCTCCACTCTAACTTAAGGGTGTAAGTTTAAAGTCCGGCATTACCCTCCAAGCCCCACCACATACTATGCAACCTTAGACAAGTTATAAAACCTCTCTGAGTCTCTTTTCCTTGGCTTTAAGATCAGGAAGATTAAATCTATCTCTCAGAAATTGTTTAAACTATCCATTTAAGAAGTGTAAAGCAAGGCCCTAGTATAGTGCTTGGTACATAATCATTTTTGAAAATGTTTGTGTCGTCAGAACTTTCCATTCTTCCATCTATAACAACTCATTCAGGGATGAGCGTGTGACCCCATAACAATTCATGAGATAGACTGAGATTTCCACCAAGGCTTCGTGGAGTTCTTCTTGCTCCATGGATTTAAGGCTGAGATGACATTTCCTGGAGCTCCTATTAACTGAACTCTAAGATTAGGATCAGGACAGCTGGAATCAAAGACAAGAGGCAGAGAGAAACAAGCCTGTGAGCACTTCCGTCCCTGAACCTCGCCATGCCTGAAGCTTGATGACGTCTAGACTTCTCATTTACATGTGTCAATTAATTCCATTTTGCTTCTTGCAGTCTGGTTCAGGGTTTCGGTCAAATGTAACAAAAGAATTGTGACAGATGCAGGTCTGGAGAAAGACATTCTCATATCCTTATAGTTTATTACTTTTGCTCCCTGTGAAGCCCCAACCTGGCAGCAACTTTTCCTTTCTTCCATGCATAAAGCTCTGAAGCCACCATGAGCACGACTTTTCTTCATTATCTCCCTCTTCTTACAGTCCAGGGCAGCCAACTTCGACACATCAAGGACACGCTGACCTGAAAAGTCTATTGTTATTTCTGGCAGCTCTCAGCTTACAGATCGTACCTTTAAAACCACAGCTGTGCCTTCTTTAGTTCACTCTCCAGGTGCCAGAAGCCTCATCAATAATGAATAGCCAGGATGTCTTCAAACTGACTTTAGCATCTGGCCTGAGGAGGCACGCACCAAGTCTGGGTCTCACGGCAAGCAAAAGCTGGAACAAAGACAAAGTGCTGAGGCAAGCTCAGTCACAGTATAGATTCACCGGTGAGTCTCTAATGTTACATTTCTGCCATCGCCTGCTTGCTAATTCAATTAACTGTCAAAACCTGCTACGAATTAGGTTAAGGCTGAAGCGAACTAACATGGAAGCTCCATTGCCATCACTGCACAAGGCTGTCGAAGTCACAGCTCTGACACTTTCTGATGTCAGCTTGTCTGAATGACCCCTGGAGATTCTGCTGACCACCTCCAAGGAGGCCAGTGGGTCTGTTGATGGACACAAACCTGAATTTTGGTGGCCAGGCTGCTGGAGAAAGAGCTTTAAGGGCCTGCTGGTTTTCATAGACATGAGTTGTTCAATGCTGGTGTTTTTCCCAGAAGTGCCTCTCCCTTCTGTTACTGTTGTATAGTCCACTTGCAAAAGCAGCAGGGACCCTTACCCCAAATTTGGTTCAGGTATGGAGGTTGATGACCTCTATGCACAAGAGTGTTTGAGAAAAGATTTATTACTCACACAAGGGACTCTCCGGTAGAGCTGAGCAGACGCCGGCAGGCCTGGGGTTGGCTCCAGCAGAGCAGAAGGATGGGCTTGGGCCTTTGAATAAGTGCTAAGAGCCCAGGACATGCTCACTGGATTTAGGGCCCACTGAAATCCAGTTCGACCTCATCTCTCATCTTGATTACATCTGCAGAGACCTAGTCCCAAACAAGGCCACATCCTGAGCTTCTGGGTGGACATGAGTTTTTGGGAGAAACTGCTCCACCCAGTCCACAGAGTGAAAGCATTTCATTACCATTTATGAAAAATCACCTTCTTTACACATTTACCGTACTGCTGAATTTCTGCTTCTCTAGATGGGACTGGAAAGAACCCCACAGGCTCATGGGATTCCCAGGAAAGTTTGATCCTTAAAGAGGATTGAGGCCTAAAGAATGGATTTGCTCAAAGCAGAGCTGAGAGAGGAAACAGTGGAACAGGGATGCCACCTGCTCAGCCTTCACCTGGGGAAACACTAGCTGGGGGTGGAGAACCTTAGTGACCCACACTGGCCTGCTTTCCCAGCGGAGACACAGCTGAGTCAGCCACAGTGAGTGTGACATTTGGAAGCGTCATGGCCTCAGGATGAGTGTGGTCACCAGAGCGATTAAATATAGATCTCATGGCTGGTGCCCCATTAAGACAGATCTGATGCTTGGTGACACATTCAATTGGAAAATTTGCCACAGCTCAGTTGGATTCAGTGGCCTCCCCCTTTGATTCCTGGGGTACTCTGCCAGGGCTGCCATTACAAAGTACCACAGGCTGGGTGCTTGGGCAAGAGAAATGTGTTTTCTCACAGTTCTGGAGGTTGGAAGTCCAAGATCAAGGCGCTGTCAGTGTTGATTTCACTCTGAGGCCTCTCTTTTTGGCTTGCAGATGGCCGACTTCTGTGTCCTCACATGAGCTTCCCTATGTCCCTATATGTGCTCAAGTGTTTTTTCTGTCTTATAAAAACACCAGTCCTGTTGGATTAGGGCTTTCTCTAATTACTTTGTTTTAACTTAATTACCTCCTTAGAGGTAATTTAATAGGGTCACCTTCTGAAGTACTGGAGCCTGGGACTTCAAAATATGAATTTGCAGGAGACAGTTAAGCCCGTAACAATCCCTTCCACGTGTTTGTGCTGAATGAGCAAAGCACCTGCCCTTCTTTGTTACACATTTCTCTCTCTGAAAGTTATGACTGTCTGTCAAGGAAGGGTTTAGACTTTAGATGGCAGGGACAGGAGGCACAGCCAGGCTGAGGGCCCAGAATCATGACTCAGTTCAGAGTGTGGGGTGCACGAACGCTGAGAGGTGTGAACTGAGGTGCTGCGCTGACAGCTTGTTGACTTTTCCTTTAGAGAATCTCGGTCTTCAGGGACCTTTTCAAGACATTTATACCTTGACTTTCACCCGCACTGGAAATGTTTATCCACCTCTGCAATCTGCAGGCCAGGTTGCAAATAAACCTATTTCTAAGCATAGGACTTAAAAATATGAGGGATTTTGTTATATCTGTAATTCCAGTTACAGAGAAGAACTTCATGTAAGATAGATTATTTGAGGGCCTTGTTCTAGGAATGTATACACAGCAAGAAGCTGTTTTAATGCCAGTACTTTGGGAGGCCGAGGTAGGTGGATCACCTGTGGTCAGGAGTTCGAGACCAGCCTGGCCAACATGGTAAAACCCTGTCTCTACTAAAAATATAAAAATTAGCTGGGCATGGTGGCAGGCACCTGTAATCCCACCTACTTGGGAATCTGAGGCAAAAGAATCGCTTGAACTTGGGAGGCGGAGGTTGCAGTGAGCCGTTGTACTCTGGCCTGGGTGACAAGAGCAAAACTCTGTCTAAAAAAAAAAAAAAAGATGCCAGGTGTGGCTCACGCTGATAATCCCAGCACTTTGGGAGTCCGAGGCAGGCAGATCACGGAGTCGGGAGTTTAAGACCAGCTTGGCCAACATAGTGAAACCCCATCACTACTAAAAATACAAAAAAATTAGCCGAGTGTGGTGGCAGGCGCCTATAATCCCAGCTACTTGGGAGGCTGAAGCAGGAAAATCACTTGAACCCAGGAGGCAGAGGTTGCAGTGAGCCATCCTTCCACTTCATTCCAGCCTGGGCAACAGTGAGAGACTCTGTCTCATAAATAAATAAGTATTTTGTTGTTGTTGTTTGTATAATTCTGATGATGATGCGATTGCAAAAGCAAGGTGTGAGACACAGAATAATGGTCCTTCAAAGGTGTCCACATTCCAGTCTCTAGAACCTGTATCTTATCTTACATGGCAAGAGGGACTTTGCAGATGGGATTAAAAAGCATGAGGCTGGGAAATTATCCTGGATTATCTGGGTAGACCCAATGTAATCAGAAAGGTCCTTATAAAGGAGAGAGGAAGGAAGGAGATGGGAGTGGGGGAAGAGAAGAGAGGAGGAGTTTTAGCCGTGCTACATGGCTGGATTTGAAGACGGAGCCAAGAAAACAGGAAACCTGGAAAAGACAAGGAAACAGATTCTTCCTTAAGGCCCCCAAAAGGGCACAGCCACACAGCCCTGCCAACCCATCTTGGACCTCCAGAACTGGAAAATAACACATTTCTGTTTTAAGCCACGAAATATGTAGCAATTTGTTACAGCAGCCATAGCACACTAAAACCTTAGGGTAATTAAGTTACTGTATCTTGAGCAGCCAGAAGTAACTGGGTGATATTATTACTGAACAATCGCCTCAGCATCTTCAAGGTGTGAACAGTGGCCTACTTATTTTTCTAAAACAAGAAATGCACCATCTATCAATTTAATGGCTCCCTTTTCCTGCGTCTGAGCTGATCCAGCATCTGAGGCTTACAGAGTCCAGCAGAAATGGGTTCCCAGGTTCATAATCTACCCTTGTTCTAGCTGCTGCTGGCCCTGGGCTGACCTGGGCAGGGTGTTACATTGCCGATCCCTTTACAAATCCCTCTTCTACACATCACCTTTCCTCAATTTCTCCTAACAGGCTTCACCTTGGAGACCCCCCTTCTTCCTCCACATCCTCTGCAACACTCTGACTGCTCTTTTTCCTACTCCAAGAACATACTACTGGCATCCCTCTAAAGCCCATCTGTCCCTCTAGGCATGGCCATCTGGCCCCAACTCATGTCTGTTCTAGCATGGATATCAGCCATCCCTTGCCTCCGTCCAGAAAACAGTCTTCTTCAGGTACTAGGATGTATCCATCTTGGAAGGCTTTGGATGGTTATTAACAACACTTTGGGTGGTTTTCTCACTATATTTGTTTCCAAAAACTTTTATATAATGCTTCTTATGTGATAACTTCAGTAATTGTGGGCTAACTGAATGAATGTTAATAACATACATTAGATGTGGCCGATTGAGGTCTTTCATGGTTCCATATGAATTTTAGAATTATTTTTTCTGTTTGTGTGAAAAATGTCCTTGAGATTTTGATAGAAATTTTATTGAATTTGTAGATTGCTTCCTTGAAAAGTAGCAAAACTGGAAGCATCACACTTTCTGATTTTAAAATATATTATAAATCTACAGTAATTCAAACAGTATGGTACTGGCATAAAGACAAGCTTATGGTACCAATGGAACAGAACAGAAAGCCTAGAAATCAACTCACACATACGAAATCAATTATTCTTTCATAAGGGTGATAAGGATGCCAAGAGCACACAAAAAGAAGAATCATCTCTTCAACAAATAGTGTTGGGAAAACTGGATGTTCACATGCAAAAGGATAAAATTGGACCCTTATTTTAGTCCATACTCAAAACAAACTCAAAATGGCTCATAGACTTAAACATAAGTCCTGCAACTATAAAATTCCTAGAAGAAAACAGGGGAATAGCATTATGACATTGGTCTTGGCAATAATTTAATGAATCTGACACTAAAAGCAAAGCTCAACACAGACAAAACGAGACAAATGGAGATGCATAAAACTGACAAGCTTCTCTGCACAGCAAAGGAAACAATTAACCGAGTGAAAAGGTAATTTACAGAATAGGAGAAAATATTTGCAAACCATGAGATAGGGGTTAATTTCTAAATATATCAACAACTCCTACAACTCAATAGCAACAAAACTAATAACAGATTTAAGAACAGGGTAGGCCAAGTGTGGTGGCTCATGCCTGTAATCCCAGCACTTTGGGAGGCTGAGGCAGGCAGATCACCTGAGGTAGGGAGTTTGAGACCAGCCTGGCCAACATGGAGAAACCCTGTCTCTAGTAAAAAATACAAAATTAGCCAGGCGTGGCAGCAGATGCCTGTAATCCCAGCTACTCAGGAGGCTGAGACAGGTGAATCGCTTGAACCCAGGAAGCAGAGGTTGTGGGAGATCATACCACTGCACTCCAGCCCGGGCAACAAGAGCAAAACTCTGTCTCAAAAAAAAAAAGTAAATACTTAAATAGATATTTCTCCCAAGAAGCCATGAAATGGTCAACAGGTACATGAAAACATGCTTGACATTACTAATCATCAGGGAAATGCAAATCAATGTCACAGTGAAATGTCACTCACATCTATTCAAAAAGATGAACAAGTGTTGACCAGGAGATGGAGAAGAGGGACCCTTATACATTGTTGGTGGGAATGCAAACTGGTACAGCTGCTATGGAAAACAGTATGGAGGTTCCTCAAAAAATAAAAAAAAGAAATACCATATTAATATGGTTTGGTTGTGTCCCCATCTAAATCTCATCATGAATTTCCAAGTGTTGTGGGAGGGACCTGGTGGGAGGTAATTGAATCATGGGGGCAGGTCTTTCCCATGCTATTCTGTGATAGTGAATAAGTCTCACAAGATATCATGGGCTTATAATGGGGAGTTTCCCTGCCCAATCTCTCTTTTTTTGCCTGCTGCCATCCACATGAGATGTGACTTGCTCCTCCTTGCCTTCCTCATGATTGTGAGGCCTCCCCAGCCACGTGGAACTGTGAGTCCATCAAACCTCTCTCTTTCATAAATTGCCCAATTTCAGGTATGTCTTTATCAGCAGCGAGAAAACGGACTAATGTACATATCGTCTAGCAATCCTACTTTTGGGTGTTTATCTAAAACAACTGAAACAGGATCTTGAAGAGATATTAGCATTGTAACACACTTTGCAGCACTATTGACAATAGCCAAAATGTGAAAACAACTTAAGTGTTCAGTGACAGATGAATGGATTAAGAAAATGTGGTAAACACACAGAAAAATATTATTCAGTCTTAACTAGGTGTGGTGGTGCACGCCTGTAATCACAGCTGAGGCAGAAGGATTGCTTGAGTCTGGGAGTTTGAGGTTGCAGTGTTCTCCGATTGTGCCTGCGAATAGCTGCTACACTCCAGCCTGGGCAACATAGCAAGACTCTGTCTCTAAACATATTTTTTTTTTTTTTTTACAAAAGGAAATCCCACAGTATGAGATAACTTGAGTGAAACTTGAGGACGTTATGCTAAGACAAATAAGCAGTCACAGAAGGACGAATACTGTGTGATTCCGCTTACATGAAGTATCTAAAATAGTCAAATTCATAGAGTCAGGGAGTAGAGTGGTGGTTGTCAGGGGCTGGGGGAAGGGAAATGGGAGTTGCCAGTCAAAGAACGTCAAGTTTCAGTTAAGCAAGATGAACAAGTTCTAGAGATCAGCTGTGCAATGTTGTCCCTGTAGTCAACAATATTGATTGCATTGTACACTTAAAAATGTGTTTGAGGGTGGATCTCATGTTAAGCACTCTTACCATCACCACCACCACAACAAAACAAAACCAAATCCAGAAAACCGCACACTCATACTGCAGTTAAACATGTTATGAGCAACGGTGCGCTAAGCTGGCCTGTAATGGCTTGCTGATGGCTAAATTTTCAGGAACTTTGCATGCTGGTTGTTAAATATAGCCATTATTAAGTGTTAAATCATATAAACTTACAACTAAACAAATTAGATGAAAAATAAAGGTAGTAAATATTCAGAATCCATCACAACCTAATTGTTTCACTACATTTTACTATTACCTGTGTTCTACAGGTTACCTAAGTTATTATCTATTTTATCTGCATCCTGGAAAGTACATATAGGTTTACCACCAACCACTCTGTATTCAGTGACATCATACTGGTACTTTGAAATTGGTCATGGTATGTGAACTTATACCACAGAAATTGGTAAATGCTATAAATCAAAAATTTTTTTGAGAGTCAGTTGTGAAATGTTCAGCAGGCCACCAGACACCACGGCTCCTAAGCCAGTTCTTTGCAAAAGATTTCACAAAGACTCCAAAATGGGAGCAGAACAGGTATTACCACCAATTTCTTAATACAGAGAGACCCGGACATTAATTAGCTTGTCCAAAGAAGGCTTCGGAGTCCTACCCTACTCCATATTTTCAGCATTATATAATTTAAAATCATTTATTAGTAATTGAGATAGTCTCAATTATCTATGATTATCTATGATAAATGAAATTATTAAATCCTTACATTTATTTTTACTTTTTCCTATAAAGCATAATACATTAGAAAAATAATGGTAGAAATATAAACTAGGGTTGCCAGATAAAACACAGGATATCCAGATAAATTTTAACTTCAGATAAATAATGAAAACATTTTTAGTATGTTTCAAATATGGCATAAGACATATTTATACCAAAAGAAAGTTGCGGGCCGGGTGCGGTGGCTCACGCCTATAATCCCAGCACTCTGGGAGGCCAAGGTGGGTGGATCACAAAGTCAGGAGTTCAAGACCAGCCAGCCTGGCCAGCATGGCAAAACCCTGTCTCTACTAAAAATATAAAATTAGCTGGGCATGGTGGCACATGCCTGTAATCCCAGCTACTTGTGAGGCTGAGGCAGAAGAATCACTTGAACCCAGGAGGCGGATGTTGCAGTGAGCGGAGATCGTGCCATTGCACTCCAGCCTGGTCAAAAAGAGTGAAACTCTGTTTCAATAAATAAATAAATAAAAATAAAATGTGGGGTTATTTTACCCAAATTCAGTGAAACACTATCTATACTTCTGTATTAACAAGACAGGAAGATTTCTTACTATATTTCTATTAAATTATTTTTTAAAATCTGTAAGGTACATGGATATACTTTGGTGAAGAATTACGCAGAGGCAGACATCCAGGCCTGCATGACTCAGTGGGATTGGTGGGCAGATGCACACCTCCACTTGTTATACAACCTGTTTGTGTAAGCTCATACTTGGTTCTACGCCACTATTGCCTGTTTGTTTGTTTTGAGACGGAGTTTTGCTCTTGTTACTCAGGCTGGAGTGCAGTGGCACAATCTCAGCTCACTGCAACCTCTGCCTCCTGGGTTCAAGAGATTCTCCTGCCTCAGCCTCTTGAGTAGCTGGAACTACAAGTGTGCGCCACCACACCCAGCTAATTTTGTATTTTTAGTAGAGACAGGGTTTCACCATGTTGGTCAGGCTGGTCTCGAACTCCTGACCTCAGGTGATCTGCCTGCCTTGGCCTCCCAAAGTGCTGGGATTATAGGTGTGAACCACCGTACCTGGCCATGTGCCACTGTTGTTTGTAAAAGGTATAACTGCCCTGCTGAGGCAGTACATGCTACTCAGCTTTCATGCCCAGAGAGAGAGAGTAATGCTACTGACCTCTGTAAGGGACAGCTGGTGTTGTAGGTCAGGGAGTGCAGCTGTAGGTGTGGGGGCAGCCGGAGCTGTGGAGGCGGCTGCTGAGAGGAGCCACAGAGCAGGAGCAGACAGCCAAGATAAAGGCGGACAGGGTGAGAGAGCTCACGTGAGCAAGCTGCTGATGAGAACGCTGCTGAATAAAACTACATTTCACCTGCCTACGGGCCCCCGAGTGTTCTTTCAGCTATCTGCCACCCACCCACTCCCCTGAGACCTCAGCATGGGCCTGACATTTGGTGTAGGAGTGGACCCGACAAAATCTGACTTTCTTTACCACTTCCTCTAGTCAGTTCTCCCTTTTAAACCTTTGCTAGGGTCAAAGTTAATTGCATAAATAAATTGCTTATGATTACCTAGTGCAGGTACAATAACCTACTGACTGAATTGCCACTGAAAAGGGATGGTCAATCTCCTTCCTGAGTTTTTAGACATCTCTGGAACAGTCCAAAACAAAATAGAAGCATTTTAAAACAGTTTCCTTGTCCATTCATTTGAATTTCTACCTAAAAGGGATTGCCAATCTCCTTCCTGACTTTTTAGACTTCTCTGAAACAGTCTAAAACAAAACAGACGCATTTTAAAACAGGTTCCTCGGCCGTTCATGGCCATTTCACCACACAGTTTGCACGGTCACCTCCTCTTACGGGGACAGAACCGTCTCCTTGTCATTAGCACATTCTGGTGTCAGGTGTGTCTTGGCCGGTGGCTTTAGTTTTTTACGCATTAGAAATTCTTGGGAAAGTAAGCAAAGCTGCCCTTCAGAATCATGGATCTTGGGTGAACAGAAAATCTGGTTGGGATACCTCAATAACGGAGCTCAGGAATGTGCCTGGACCAGCGGAGCAGTCCTTGGCAGGTTGATTATTGCACCTGTAATGTTGAGTGTCTGGCCGTTGAAAGCTGGCGCCATTCATCTGGGCAATGTTTCATTTGCTACGAATGCTCTTTATTTTCAGCAGGGCCCAAGGATTAGTGGCAATGAACTCCCCTTAGAAGGTGTGGGACTGGGAATTGTGGAAACGGAGCCGGCAATTTCATTGCATTGGTAATTTAGGTGGTGTGTGTTAGCAGAAGGGGAAGTGATAAATAGCCATGCAATTTGGAGGGGTTCCCATTTGGAAACAGTATTCTCAGAGCCTGACTCAGAAGAAAGATGGATCATTGCTCAGCTTCCTAGCCTGCGTTATAGTTGTTTCAGCAATTTGATCATCTTTCAGTGATTGTTCTCATTGGTTATAGATGGTGAACACGTGAAGAACATAATTACTTAAGAACCTGAAATTGCTCCTAATAGTGTATTAAGGCAATAGTATAATTTCAAATGCTTTCAGTTATAGATCTGCAGCATATTTTACTGGTGGGTGAAAGAATGAGATATATTAGGATGGTGACTACAGAAAGTATCTATGGAACAGTTTTCTGCTTACTAAAATTGGCACTGAGTTTAAAAAAAGTAATTATATTTTCCTAACTTTTCAGAAAAGTATGTTCTTTTTATAATAAAACAATATGAATACTTAACTGGGTTTTGTCTTGAGATTGCTTCCATAGGTCCAGCCTTCTGCTACTTCCTAGGAGCGGGCAGGGAGAGTCTCTAGAATGTGGTCATGAGTACTTGACTATTGCCTGTTGTGTAATAGTCTTGCGATTGGTGCTTTTTGAGTGCTCTTAGAAGAGAGCCAGGTTATTTCTCTCTCCTGTTCTGCTCTCCTCCACTTTGGCTTTAGCCTAATTGGATTCCTCATGGTCATAAGATGGCTGCCAGGAACAGACAGTTGCTGAATGCTTCCTTCTCATTCCGCTGGAGGAAAATAAAAACTCAAGATCCAAAACCTTTTCTTCTGCCGTAATGACATGACTTTTTCTCACATTTATGTTAGTCACATTATTTGTTTTTTGCTGCTTCTAGTAAAACTCATCATTTTTGCCAATATTAAGAAATATTGGCTAAATGTTTGAAAGAAGATGCTGAACCTATTGCTGCAAAATGTTACCAGTTTTGTGGTAGATTGTATCAAAAAGGTCACTGCTGTATTTCTATCCTGCAGGCTCTTCCAGAATCTTGCCACTCTTCCATCAGCAAAAGCAGTCTGTTTCCCACCCCTGTTCCCTGAAATGGAGCAGTATTTTGCAGCTGCTTTGACTGATGAAATGCATCCTGACTTTTGTGCCTGGCTCTTTGCCTTGGGATATGGGTTTTGGGAATTTTGAGATAATAAGTAAGCAGTCTGGCTGCCCTGAAGCATCTGGGCTGGAGAGACCCTATGGAGAGAGCTCAGAGGATGCCCGAGGACCCACAGCTGTCCCTGTCCCAGCTACTTGAGTCTTCCCAGCCCAAGTGCCAAACAGCTAAGTGATTGCACGTTTGAGAGATTCCAGCTTTCAGCCCCAGCACCTCCACAGCTGACTCTGACTGCAGCACAGCTGAGCTGTCCCCCACGGAGCATGATCCAGGTTACAAATTCTCGAACAGTAAGTTATCTCTCTCTCTCTCTCTGTCTCTCTCTCTCTCTCTCTCTCTCTCTCTCTCTTTTTAAACCACAACTTTTGAAGCAGTTTGTTACAGAGCAATAGAAAATCAGAATTAGTCTAGTTCAAATGGTGTATGTGTGTGATTCTCAACTGTCTTTGATAATTAAGAGCTGGCTATATATTCAGATAGAGTTGGGATAGTGTTTCCATTGATGACAGGTAAACTCAGGTGTGCACATGCAGTCTTGACATGACCAATAATTTGGGTGTAATTCCCACAAAGGCCAGTTCACTTTCCCCTGCTCTGGGACTTAACTATGTGATTATCTCATCGATGTCTGCTTGCAATTATGAGAGTGTGAAGAATCCTTGCAGCCATTAGGAAACGGGCACCTGGCTTCTCTGCTGAGTATGGGAGCAATGGAGGCTGTGATGAGAACTCCCTGAACAAAAACATAGTGTTGGGTCCATCAAGGGCCAGGGTTCAAATGTTAAAACACAATGAAATCAAAACCACATTGAGATACCGTCTCACGCCAGTTAGAATGGTGATCATTAACAAATCTGGAGACAACAGATGCTGGAGAGGATGTGGAGAAATAGGAACACTTTTACAGTGTTGGTAAGAGTGTATATTAGTTCAGCCATTGTGGAAGACAGTGTGGTGACTCCTTAAGGATCTAGAAATAGAAATTCCATTTGACCCAGCAATCCCATTACGGGGTATATATCCAAAGGATTATAAATCATGCTATTATAAAGACACATGCACATGTATGTTCATTGTGGCACTGTTACAATAGCAAAGATCAGGAACCAACCCAAATGCTCATCGATGATAGACTGGACAAGGCAAATATGGCACATATACACCACGGAATACTATGCAGCCATAAAAAATGATGAGTTCGTGTCCTTTGTAGGGACATGGATGAATCTGGAAACCA
>CAUYLG010063802.1:0-19635 GCA_963573385.1 Cacajao melanocephalus
GTTTTATAGAAATAAATGGAAAGCAGAATATGTAACAAGATGAAAATGCACGTACACTAAAAGGGGACAATATTGCCAAGATCTTTACAGACAAAGAGGAGATATGGAAGTGACATCACATCATAAGCATAGTTTAGAAACTACAATTCTCAAGAGAAAATACGCTACCTTAATGTATGTTATGTAGTTTACTAACTGAGACCCTTTTTACTTCAAATTAATGATAATTTGCCCAGCTGATATTTATCTTTTCATGATCTTCAAAAATGGTTTTGCTAAGTGAAATCAGAAAGCAAGATTGCACAGGCAATATTAAGCCTACACAGTAAAAACTAGTTAAAGATTACTGATTTTCACTTATTTTAGACTTTACCAAAACTTTAGTCTTTTCTAAATTTTGCTCCTAAAAATGTGCATTTGTAAAAAGCTCTCTCACACATTCATTATACATACACACACGTGTATATTATATCGTTCCAAAAAAATTTTAAAGCAGTCAGAATATTTTTCAATATTTAAACATCAATATGGAAAAAAGTAGAAAGCATAGAGAAGAATATAAATACTTTAAAAAGGAAAGTAAATTCTGTGAAGAAAATTTAAGCTCTGTAAATGTGATGGCCCTGAATGAAAAGCACATTTGTCTTGAAGAAAATGAAATCATTCTTAGGAGAGCTAGCCATTGTTTTTCTAACTTCAGTAGGCCTAACCAAAAGAAAATGGACATACAAAGCAGTAACAGAATTGGCTTATTTAACGGAAATGAATAATTGAAGTAAATAGTCATGGTACCAAATTTATCACTTACCTTTCACAGTTACACAAGATTTTGGCATGCTTTTCTGTGTGCAGACTTTCCTTGATTTCGCCTCACTGTATCTATATCTATACTTTTTTAATCTACTTTTTTTGGGGGATGGGAGGTACACGTTTCAGCAAGGCTACTTCGCTCCTTTATGGAAGGAATAGGGATTGTGAGCTTATAGTGTAGTAGACAAAATTAAAATCCTACAACATAACTTTATCTCTTCCTTGCTAAATTACACAGTTTAAAATTCTTTGCAGTAAAACTAAGAACTGTTAATATTCATATTATAATAAATTCTGGACTGAGCCACCAATAGAATATATGCTTTCAGTATTTTCTTCCAACAATGGTAAAAATATTGAAGCACTTGGATTTACAATGTCTCACCCCCTTGTTGACCAAATTTTTTTAAGGTAATTCAAGAAAATATGTGGTATTCTCAGTGACCACAGAGAGGAAAAAAGAAGGTAGAAGTGAGAGGAGTAAATTCTTGTCTTTGACCGTATTACCTTTCTGCTAAACAGGTAAACTACTAGTATCTCAAACTAACAGTAATAAGGAAGCTATAGCCAGGCAATCCCAGCACTTTGGGAGGCCAAGTTGGGAGGATTGCTTGAGGCCAGGAGTTGGAGAATAGCCTGCACAACATAGCAAGGTCTTGTCGCCACACACAAAAAAATAATAATTTTTTTTAAGAGAAATAAGAAAGCTAGATTTTTCTTATGACTTTGCTTTGTTATATCTTTTAGAAACAGTAACTAGAAAGTTAATCAGTTTGGTAAACTAGAGATTTAAAGTGTCAGTCGAAATCAGCCTATCCTTGCCTTACCTTCATTACAGAGTAGCCATCGAGCAAGAGAATAGCAAAGTATAATCTTCTGCATGACACTGGCCATCACCGTGGTAACAACCAGCTGTATGCCTATCACACCCTGTGTAAAAAAAACAAACAAGTTGAATAATGAATGAATTTGGATTTAGGGACGTTGCTGGAAAACTTCCTGTACATTTTGAAAATGGCATTTTAAGAAAAATGAGTTTACTATTAAAATATATTACTCTTGGCTCTCCATAGCTGCAGGCTTCACAACTACAGATCAAAAATATGCAGAAAAAATACAGTAAAAAATACAATTAAAAATATATTACAAATTTAAATAATAGAATATAAAAATTATTAACAGAGCATTTACATTGTATTAGGTAATATAAGTAATCTAGAGATGAGTTAAAGTATACAGGAGGATGTGCATAGGTTATATGCAAATACTATGGTCATTTTATGTAAGAGACAAAAATGGCCCTTACATAAAAATGATTTTGGTATGGGGTGGTCTTGGGACAAATCCCCTGCGGATACTGAGGGACAACTCAAATTCTGGCAATTAGGTATTCAAGATCACATAGTTTAATATAAATTTAAAATGAATTAGCATATACATCTGTAATCTATTCTCAAGAAATGTTCTGCATAAATTAAGGATATCAAAATGAAGTAAAAAGTGATTTCCTCATCCTTCTCCAATTTACTCAACACACTTAAAACATAAGCTTGACAAGCTTTTAAAATAATATGCCTGTTTTTAATTCTAGGTGGTAGTGATCATAAACCATTAACTATACTAAGTGTGATGGCAGAACTGGCCTGAAAGTCACTAATAAAGAAAACTGAACTGATGCTGTTACCACCCACTTCCAGTAAATGGGTCTTAATGTCCAACAATCCTCTTAGTTTACTCTCATCAATCCCTCCCATATTATCCACGATGGCTAATTCAAACCTTCTTCCCTCTCCTCACACCTCCAATTCCCTTCAAACATCTAACTCTCCACTCGGTAGAGGACATCTACTTCACAGGGAAAACAGAATCAAATGGGAACCCTCTCACTTCCCACCAATAAGCTCATAAAATCACTTATATATGCATCTGTCTTTTCCCATACCCCCAGAAATGAGAGCATCTTCTATAGAAAGCAAATCTATCTGTGCTTTAGAGCCCACTCGCTTTGATTTTCAGGAAGTTCCACCATTGAATAGTCTTCCTCTCTTCTTTAATATCTTTTCTATTTTGAATCCCTATCAGCATTGTAACACCTGTAAGTCTCTTTTATTTTTTTCTAAAGAATAACAATAATTTCCCCGTTTGACAGCCTTCTCCCAACCTCATATTCAGAGCCACTTTTCAAGACTTGTTCTCATTGTTTCCATTTTCCTATATCTCCCATACAGTATCCATCTAACTTCTACCTCAGTATATTCCACTGAAACATGTACCGTAAAGGAAGATCATTCTATCTTGACAAATTATTTTTCCCCAACTTAAATCTCAGCAGTATCCTACATGGTACACCACATTCCCTGTTTTATTACCACATGGATGATCAATCCTTTATCCTCCCCTTTGCTGGCTTCTTCTCTAGCCAAGCACTCCAAAAATAAAGTTGAATTCTTATCTCAAACCTAATAGATCAAAAAAGCACTAAAAAATGTCAAGGCTGGGCATGGTGGCTCATGCTTGTAATCCCAGCACTTAGGGAGGCCAAGGCAGGTGGATCACCCGAGGTCAGGAACCAGAGACCAGCCTGGCCAATGTGGTGAAACCCCAACTCTACTAAAAATACAAAAATTAGCCAGGCGTGGTGGCATGTGCCTATAATTCCAGCTACTCAGGAGGCTGAGGCAGGAGAATCGCTTGAACTCAGGAGATGGAGGTTGCAGTGAGCTGAGATCGTGCCACTGCACTACAAGCTGGGCAACAAGAGAGAGACTCCATCCCCGCCCCCACCTCCCTGCCAAAAAGCTAAAAAATTTAAGAAGAAAAAACAGTATGGCCTATTGATTTAAGAGAATGGATTCAGAACCCAAACTGCCTAAGTTAGAAGCTGTTCTACATCACCTACTATCTATGTGACTTTGGACATGTTATTTAAACATTCTGCAAGTCTAGTTCCCCTTCTATAAAATGGAGTTAGTAATTCCAACTACTTCATCAAGCTGTGGTTAGAAATTGTGCCTGGTACAGTTATGTTAGGACTATTTGTTTTTATCGTCTACTAGTTATTATCACTACTAGTACAAGACAAAATTTTTCATATGATGTCAAGAATAATGACTTTCAAAAAGAGACAGCAGTCTCCTAAATGATAAAAGACCAAGTAGAAAAAAAAATGATAAAAGACCAAGTAGAAAAAAAAATCAAATTTCTGCATAAAGAAACGATAATATAAACTATGTAAAAAGATTAATTGGGGAAAACTATAACTCATCACAAAGAGATAACTTACTTAATAGATAGTATAGAGATTTATTATAAATTAATTAGTAAAATATTAATTGCCTAATTAAAAAATATGTAGAGACAGTTCTCAAAAAAAGAAATTAAAAATGGTTCTTAAATAGGACCATTTTATTTATTTACTTAACTTTTATTTTAGGTTTAGGGGTACATGTATGGGTTTGTTATATAGGCAAATTGCACATCACAGGGGTTTGGTGTACAAATTATTTCATCACTTAGGTAATAAGCATAATACCTGATAGGTAGTTTTTCGATCATCGCCCTCCTCCTACCCTCTATCCTCAAGTAGGCCCTGGTGTCTCTCATTCCCTTCTTTGTGTACTCAGTGTTTAGCTCTCACTTATAAATGAGAACATGCAGTATTTGGTTTTCCGTTCCTGCGTTAGTTTGCTTACGATAAGGGCCTAAACTCTATCCATGTTGCTTCAAAGGACATGATCCCACTCTTTTAATGGCTGCATAGTATTCTATGGTGTATATGTATTTAATACCACATTTGCTGTATCCGGGCTACCACTGATGGACATTTAGGTTGATTCCATGTGTTTGCTACTGTGACTAATGCTGCAATGAACATATGCATTCATGTGTATTTATGGTAGAATGATTTACAGTCCTTTGGGTATATACCCAAGAGTGAGATTGCTGGGTCAAATGGTAATCTGTTTTAAGTTCTTTGCGAAATCACCACACTGCTTTCCACAATAGCTGAATTAATTTACATTCCCACCAGCAGTGCCTAAGTGATTCTGAATTATCTCCATAACCTCACCAGCATGTGTTATTTTTTGCCTTTTTATTAACAGCCATTCTGACTGACATGAGATGGTATCTCACTGTGGTTTTTATTTACATTTCTTTAATGATTAGTAATGTTGAACATTTTTTCATATGCTTGTTGGACACATAAATGTCTCCATTTGAAAAGTGTCTGCTCATGCCCTTTGCCCACTTATTGATGTGGTTGTCTGGTTTTTGCTTGTAAATTTGTTTAAGTTCCTTATACATTTGAAATATCACACCTTTGCCAGATCCACAGTTTGTAAATATTTTCTCCCATTCTGTAGGTTGTCTGTTTACTCTGTTGATAGTTTCTTTTGATGTCCAGAAGCTCTTTAGTTTAATTAGGTCCCATCTGCCAATTTTTGTTATTGTTGTAATTGCTTTTGTCGTCTTTGTCTGGAAGTCTTTGCCAGATCCTATGTCCAGGAGGGTATTATCTAGGTTATCTTTCAGGGGTTTTATTGTTTTTTTATTTTAGATTTAAGTTTTTAACCCATCTGAGTTGATTTTTGTACATGGTGTAAGGAAGGGGTCCAGCTTTACTCTTCCACATATGACTTGTCAGTTATCCCAGCACCATTTACTGAACAGGAAGTCTTTTCCCATTGCTTGTTTTTGTTGATTTTGTCAAAGATCACATGGTTATAGGTGTGTGGCATTATTTGAGTTCCCTATGCTGTTCCATTGGTGTGTGTGTCTGTTTTTGTACCACTACCATGCCATTTTGGTTACTATAGCCTTGTGGTATAATTTGAAGTCGAGTAATGTGATGCCTCCAGCTTTGTTCTTTTTGTTTAGGACTGCCTTAGCTAGTTGAGCTTTTATGGTTCCATATGAATTTTAAAATAGTTTTTTTCTAATTCTGTGAAGAATGTCATTGGTAGTTTTGATAGGAATTTGAATCCAAACATTGCTTTGGATAGTATGACCATTTGTACAATATTAATTCTTCCCTTCCATGACCACAGAATGTTTTTCCATTTGTTTGTGTTATCTCTGATTTCTTTGAGCAGTATTTTGTAATTCTGGTTATACAGGTCTTTCACTTCCTTGGTTAACTGTATTCCTAGGTATTTTACTCTTTTTGTGGCTACTGTGAGTCAGACTGCATTCTTGACTTGGCTCTCAACTTCGTATTGGTGTATAGGAATGCTACTGATTTTTAAACATTGATTTTGTGTCCTAAAACTTTGCTCAAGTTGTGTATCAAATTAAGGAGGTTTTGGGCAGAGACTATGGGGTTTTCTGATATGGAATCATGTCATCTGCAGACAGGGATAAAAAGAACAAAGCTAGAGGTATCATGTTACCCAACTGTTTTTTAAAATGTCTACCAAACCAGACTCAACTATGGTTTTATTTGTGGACATTTTAATGTCTTACACTCTGTCAACTAGGTTAAAGTTCAGTTCATTTTTCTATTAAGCTACCATCAAAGGTTGCATTTTTTACCATTTTCTTTCACATTTCCTATCACTTGAATTTACTGTCCTATTTTCTGTGTAGTTTGTGGTACAAGTTCTACAATCTCCATACAATAAATGCCATTACAAAGAACTCTTTCAGGCAGAACAAGACCAAGAAATACATTAGTAAGTATTCCAGAAGGTTGGTCTATTTGACATTATAGACTTAAAAGCAAGAGATCATTTTGCAGTCAGGGAAAGTTTTGTAGACAAAGTGAATATCAACCTACCTTTAAAAGAAGTGACAGCAGTACACAGAATCTTCAAGGTCATAATTTAGTAAAATCTCTCACAAACATATATAATAATTTATTAAGAGTATGTATATGATTGCTCCTTAACAGCAAAAATTATGTCTTAGTCATAACTGCTAGTCACAGCTGTTAAATGGTATTTCAGAAAGACTGACCTGGAAGACACATATGAGGGAGCGTATAAATTGGGGAAGGAGGCATCTTGCCCAACTCTCCCCTTCCTCTAAATCACTAAACATGATAAAATACTGCTGACAGATCTACCTTTAAAGATGTAAATTATGGGCCAGGAGTGGTGGCTCAGGCCTGTAATCCCAGCACTTTGAGAGGCCGAGGCGGGTGGATCACGAGGTCAAGAGATCAAAATCATCCTGGCCAACATGGTGAAACCCCGTCTCTACTAAAAATACAAAAAAAAAAAAAAAAAATTAGCTGGGCATGGTGGCTAGTGCCTGTAGTACCAACTACTCGGGAGGCTGAGGCAGGAGAATCACTTGAACCCAGGAGACGGAGGTTGCAGTGAGCTGAGACTGCGCCACCGCACTCCAGCCTGATGACAGAGCGGCACTCCATCTCAAAAAAAAATATATATATAAAGATGTAAATTATGTTAAGGCAAAAAAAAAAAAAAAGCCAGTAAGCTGGATTGACTAGAATTAGGAAATACCAACTAGCTTTCTGTAATAAACCAGACAAGAAATAATGAAACTTTAAATTACAGTGGTATCTTTGGTACCCAGAGAAATACATTTTAGAGACATTGTTGAAGAACTCAGAGAATGATCAAACCTGAAATCAAAGAAGAAATTAAAGAGACTGACCCTAAGAAAGGCAAACATCATAGTATAGCTGGTACATTCTCAGTGTTTCTCAGTGTTAATGTTTGACTAAAATAATGTTCAATACAAAAATGTAACTTCACTCTGTCTCTTTACTTTACTATGCCATTTCCTTCTTAAATGAGGCTGAAAATAATTTCCCAAAAAACCACCTGAAATCTGTGCTAAATAAATATTATTATATTCTTCTATATAAGTCAACAGATATATCCTACAATGTGTCTGCTCTTAGGTGAGTAAATATGTGCTACTGAAAAAAAAAGTCACTTTTATACTAATACAGGAATCTATATAATCTTTTAGAGAGATACTTTTTAAATTATGTGGAAAATATTTCACCACAGTTGGTCCTTTACATGGGCATTTAAAAAAGAATCCTCAGAATGTAGTTTCAAAGTAGCAATTATTTTAGAGAATTGTACGTATTATCAATTTAATATATTATTAATATTGAACTTAAATCAACTTTTAAGATATTACTATGCAATTGACAATTACAGTGTACATGCCAAGGATTAATGTATTAATGTATAAAGTATCTAGTTCATTAACTAAGAAACACAGTCATTTAAAATTCAAAAACAAACCATTCTATTAACCTGTTTCACCATCCAATTTAGTGTCAATGTATAAGTTTATACAAAAGCAGAACTTTGAGATTTTCAAAAATCAAATGTCCTGAATGTTTTTCATAATTTTTAATAAAAGGAGAATGCTTAAATAAATTTATCCATAAACTTAAACATATATTTCACAATAGAAAACTGGTCAAATGTGCAGAGATCCAATGAAAATACCAAATCTATCATGGCTGAGGTCTCAAACACACAACCATACGGGTCATTGATTGAAGTAGCCTTAATGGTTTTATTAATGCTTTAAAACAATAACTTGACCAAAGAGATGGTTTCTGTCTGGATTCAACGCCTCTAGGCACTGATTCTCTTGATAACTGGAACTGTATAAAGTCATTTATAAAATAGCTCATAAGCACCCAAGAAGGGTGAAACATTGGAGTAACTTAGGTTTCAACCTTTCCACATCTATTAACCTAAGGCCATAAAAAGCAAGAAAAAGTTATCAGCCTTTATCTCTAAAAGAATGATCATTTCAAGTTTTGTCTTGGAAGGTTACAAAACTTCTTACCAAGAAAAATTAAACAAGTCTCCAAGAAATAAAATGTGCCAATTGACAGTATTTTGTTTTGCTTTATTAATACTGAAAATAAAACTCTAAAAACTTAAATACAAAATGTTGCAATTTACAAATTTAAACTTTGAGTACTGTGTCAATCTCAGGAGTTGACATTTGTGTTTCATTAAACTAGCTCTCCTGATGACAGACTGAAACAAAGCATATATTGTTTATTATTGAAAGGCATATTTGCATATATACTTGGGACTCAGACCACCCCAAATAGTTTCAATTATCATCTCCCTAAATAAGTTAGAAAAGGGAAAATAAAAAAGAGGATATTACCCAATGACCTCCTTTCCATTTGTTTTTTGACTGTTTACATGTTTTAGTGACACCAAGATAATTTGAGACAGACTTCTTAGGGATGCTCATATAATTTACACTCCAAAAGAAGATATAAACTGTCATTTCAACCCAGGTTCATGTAAAACTTACAATTCACACTAGATGTATTTAAACAAACCATCTTTGAACAATTCATGTATAAGAAAAACAGGGTCCAAACAACAAGCATCACTCAACTATCTGGTTACTGGCACCCAGACAATATCCAACTCAATGCTTTTTTCACCAGTCTATTTGGTGCATTCAGTGAACAATTACTGCACAACAAACTACATGTGTAGGGCACTGGACCACTAACAATAGGGGAAAAGCACAAAGCCCCTGCCATCAGTAAGCAAGCCAGTCCACTAGCAGAGTAAATGAACCATTACAATACAAAGTAATAAGAGGACAAGAAGAGGTTTCTTTGAGAACACAGCAAAAGGAGAAAGAAATTATTGAGAGCAAAAAGGTGTAAAAAGGCATTTTGGAAGGTAATGCATGAGTCAAGACACAGTGGACTCAAGTTTTGTGAATCATCAATGATATTTGCCTCACATGGAAAGATAAACATAAAAAATCAAGGATCCCATTTTTACACCAAATCCTGGGTCCACAAAAGAGAAAAACACTGTAGGATGAAATAGTGCATTTCACAAAGCCAGTCAGCCCATTCTTCCCACAGGAGACTTGCTTCTCAGTGGGAGGTGGGATGTTTCCCTGCCTTTCAGGTAGTCAAAAGCATGCTTTTCTTATTTAAACATGCAAAAAACTGAACATCCCCCAGCAACTGCCATTAGTCATCCCTAAAAGCGTATCTCCTACCTAGCTATTACACACCAAGGCTAACAGCGCTCTCATAATGTCAAGTCATTTCTGTTGTCCCCAAAAGTAAAAAAAAGGTCAGGTAACACTACACAAAACAGAGCAGAAACTTTGATTCTGAGAGGGATCTGTCTGCTTACAATTCTTGGGGTTCCATGAGGAAAACACACAGGTTTCTCCCAAAATTGTGGTACCTCTTCTGCTTTTCCTAAGGAGACCCAGGCTGCCAGAAATTGCCTTAGGTTATCTCATATGGGCATCAAGGGTAGTAAGAGGACAGACAGAAGCAAATGGAGAAACAATTCAGTCAACTGAGAAGAAAAACAGTGTTCCTCAAAAAAAACAAGATCCAAGAATACAAAAAAGCTTATAAAGGCCATATAAATCTATATACAGCTTACCTACCAGCTTTTAATTAACCTTTTAACCATAGGGCTCTTTTAAAGAAATCCTTTTAAATCTCTTATTACCAGACTCTAGCCAAGACAAACAGATGACAACTCTGGCTTTTAAGCCTTCTTTTTTTCCCAATAAGCCTTTAACTAAGATTATGACTTAACCACAGATACATGAGGTATTTCCAAAGAAAAGCAATGGGGACTGCTGCTTGGTTGGGGATGAAATCATAGTCACAGGAGTGTAGAAAATCGTCCTCATATACTGAGCCTGCCTCATATACTCAACTGGGCCACAGGAACAGTTGAGTCATGAGTCATGGGTCTGCATGTGATCAGTCTGAAAAATATCTCAAAAAAAAACAATCTTAGGTTTTATAATAGTGATGTTTTCTATAGGATTATTTGAGGAAGTTACAAATCTTGTGACTTCTGGCCACATGACTCCTGAGCAATAAGAGATTATAAAAACAACACCTACATCTTAACAGAACTCAAGTTCCTCCCATAATCTTAATCTTGTAGTCTTTCATTAGTCTTAAAAGGCAGTTTCAATGAGGGGGAGGGGGAATTAATTTTAGGAAGGAACTATTTTCACTTTGCTTCAAAATTAAACTGTAAACTAAATGCCTCCCAACATTAGCCTGGCCTATGCCCAGAAATGACCTAGGACAGCCTGGAGGTTAGAAGCAAGAGGGAGTAAACTACGTCAGATTTATCTTACTGTCATAATTTTGCAATGGTGGTTTCAAAAAGAACTATATATCAATATAAATTATATAACAAATGATTTAGGATCTCAAACAATGTTAAAAATCACTGTAAATCCAAATTATGTCACCACAGAAATTATATCTATAAATAGAAAAAGCAAATGAAAATTCAACTAACAAGAACATGCTGTCTACCTAATATGCATCCAATATCTTCCTGACTATTAGCAGGCACTTGGCACAAAGATGTTGTGTTTCACTGTCATATTCCAAACACTTAGAGCAATGTCATTTAGAATAGTTGATGGCTCATAGCAGGGCACTTGACTGTTTGTTGAATGAATGAACAGGGCTACTATAAAAAAATTTGCCTTAACATAGCTTAAAACCCAAGATTAACATTTTATGTAATAACAAATATACATATTAAAATAATATTTGAGCACAATACATAGTACTATGAATATGGGTTGTAGAAATTTTTTAAACTGGATAAAATCTCATAGGGTAGATGAAACCTAAAGACAGAAACTAAAATCACATAAATAGAAAAATAAAGAGAAGGGAATTTCAGGCTAAATGACAAGTGTGAACACAGAAGGTATCTGCAACAGCATAAAGCCTAACTAAACCAAAGCAAACTTAGTAAATAAAAAGGAACTGTGAAAAATAGGATAAAGACTGAATTTTAGCTCACTGAGTCTTTAAAACCAAGAGAAGGTATTTAGCTGAAGTGTTTAATAGAAAGATCACCTAGAACTTCTAAACAGGCAGTGATAGGGAGCTGAAATAATTCAAGTAACACATAATCAAACTCTAAATGTGACTGAACATAAAGTAAAACAACTGTAGAATAAAACTGAAGAATGTCTCAAAGGTTATTTCAAGATGTTTTAGTTTGGGTAATTGATAGAATGCTAGAACCACTGACAGAAAAAGTTGTAGACCGAAAGAAACTCACAAAGAAGGGTGACAAGCTTCAGAAAGGCCTCCCAAGGAAAGCACCCTGGGTGCATCCTCAGCTTTTTAGAACACACAGAAAATAGGCTTTTGCTAATACATAAAGGATAATCAATCTTTACGTATTGACAGACTGGTAGTAATAAGATTTGTAAGAGTTTTGTGCCGAGACCAGCTTGGTGGTGGAGACCCCAACCCAGGTGGCGCTGAAGGAATTAAGAAACAGACACAAAGATAGAGTGCAAAAGTGGGCTCAGGGGGCTGACAGCATTTCCAGCTGAAAGCCTAGAGCAGATTCTGACCCACGTATTTATTCTGTGCATTCCAGTGATAAGTTTAACAAGCAGATGCTCTGTGTTCTTTCATAGATTAAATGTAAACTAACCAGGTAGCTAGTATATGTTCACTATAGGTTAAAGATAAACCAGAAAGCATTCTTTACGAGGGAACAATGGAGGCAGAGTCATATATCCTGTGTTCAAAGAACTAGTTCATCTGGTGTGAGACATATTTATATTATTTACTGTCTTAGAACGCCCTGAGCAGTTTTCTGCTTTGGGGGTTGGCTCCATTTTCCTTGTTGCCATTCTCAGCAAACAGTAGAATTTATCACACACGTCAGAACCTGTTCTTAGCAGTTTTGTCAGTGAACATACAGTGAAACTATGAAGTGGGTGAGATATTTACGTTTAATAAGTGTTCCATTCAATTACTGTCTTAATGATACATTGGAAGGCAAATTAGAAACAGGAGGCTTGGCGAGTAGTGATTTAGGGTAGAAAGCAGTAAATAAGGAGTGATGAAAGTCTAATGAAATACACGAAATACCACCTAGAGCGTAGAATACTCTCAACCCCAAATAATTTGGGGTAAATACATTCAATTCTAGCTATTATAATTGATATACTCTCTTTAGGTAAAACCTATCTAAAAATTACTCTCTTTTGATATGTAAATACCATTAATTTGGCTACAGTCTAGTCTACCATGGGTCCTGGAAGGAGTACTTAACTCATTTCTTTCATCATACATGGATTTTTTTCAAACTCTTTGTCAATCACCCTTCACTGCCACCTACAAATAAAATATGATAAATAGTATGGTAGAAGTCAATGCCCAATGTTATGGGAACATTCCAATAGAGTGATTAAATCTACAAGAGAGGTCTGGTGAATACTGGTTTATAGAGGTGACATCTGAACTAGTTTGACAAGGTTAAAAAATAATCCCATTATCAGAACAGGAAAGGAAGAGAAGGTCAGGCAGCTATACCTACCTGTACAAAGAGAACAAATGGTAAGATCCAGAAATAATGTGAAGTTCCACATGGCTAGATTTTGGTATGGGTTGCACACAATGGATTCTTCTGCAAGTACTTGAAAATAATCCCAGGATCTAAAGCCTGGAAGTAACCAAATATATTTTGGAGAAATGACTGCCACTATAATGGGGAAAAAAAATTGAAGGGGTAAAAGTAATTAGAAGCAGAAACTGAATTAGAAATCCACTGAAATAATCCAAGCATTACCATAAAAGCTTGAACCAAAACAGCTTCTAAATCAAAAGCAAAATTTTTTAAATTAAAATTTTTAGAGAAAAAAAGAAATTAGGCATGAGATTAGTAGTTATCTCTGCAAGTTTCAGTAAGATAAAACAGGCGATTATGTAAAGACAAAATGGAAATAAGTGGCGTAATTAAACATTGGATAAATTAAGCAATAAAAGAAAAATCTGATGGTTGCTAGAATACATATATGTATAATATATATTTATTATAGGAGAAAAATGTACACGCTTACAGAAAAAGGGAAGAAACCAGTATTAGGGAGGTGCTGAAGAGTTAAATGTGGGAATTTAATTGCTTAAGGGTCAGAAACAGATGAGACCAAAAACATAAAAAAGTTTATCTATTACAAGATCTGATATATCCTACTGAATTGAAAGCACAAATAAGTATAGAGATGTATTAATTCTGAAAACAGAGGTCTTCACAGTTTATATGAATTTAATCAAAGTAGTGAAAAAACTAGGTCAAGGTTCTAGATCTCCTAACTTCCAGTAGATAGACTTATTTTGAAGAACTCATTACAGATTATTTCAGAATTCTTGGATCATCTAAGAACCACAATGGGGTAAGGTTTGAGCTATAAAAGAGAGGAGGAAGGGGTGCTAAAATTTGTGAAAATTTTGACAAAAGAGGAACATAAGAATTGACTGAATGATTGCCAAGCACCTGCAAATCTACATGATCCAGCAGCTTAGGTAAAAACATCAGAAAAATGATTGATTTCGCAAGGTGTGGTGGTTCGTGTCCATAATCTCAACAATTTGGGAGGCCAAGGCAGGAGGATTACTTGAGGTGAGAAGTTCAAGACCAGGCTGGGCAACAAAGCAAGACTCCCCTCTCTACCAAAAATAAAAACAAAAAAATTAGCTGGGTATGGCGGCATGTGCTTAGTTATTTTCTGAATAACCAAGAGTTAAGGCAAGAGAATCACTTGAGCCCAGGAGGTTGAGATTGCAGTGAGCCATGAGTGCAACACTGTACTCTAGCCTGACAGAGTGAGACTCTCTGTATCGATAAAAAAAAATTTTAAGAAAAAAAAAAAAAAAGATTGAATGATGGCTGGGACCTATATAGATTACAAGAATAGGAAAATCCAGAATAATTAAGTGGCTCATCAAAAGAACCAAAGAAAGCACCAAAATGGACATTTGAAAGAAGAACTTGAAGAATAACCACACCAACATCAGGGTCTTAAAAGGAGGAAAAAAGTGTCATGTCATAAGATAAAAACCAGGATTACCACTCTGGCAATGTGACTAAGAGGTACAGAAACTTGAAAACAAAGGTCTGATGAAACTATGTATGTGGAATTGATGGACCCAAACTGGGTTTTTGAAGATGCTTATTTCCAATAGGTTCTTTAATAGAACTGAGGGCTGTCTACAGTTAATTCAGAAAAGAAATTCTCCCATATAAGGCCAAAGCTGGTAAAAGCAGCATAAAACAATCATGAAGAGACCAGCAGACTTCCTTCTCATAGAGCAACTCTAGTATCCCACTACTGTGGCCTTTATTGGTTTTCTAACATAGCTGTAGCCCTTACAGACACAGTAAACTGAACTGGAAGTAAAAAATGGGGGCCCATACTAAGTATGAAATGAAAAGAACAGAAGGATTTGGTAGAAAAGTAGCTAAAGAATGAGATCACCTATTGATAGGTAATGAAGATTTATTGATTGAATCATATGAAACTGTTAATACTTGTCGACTTACAAAATGGCAATTTCATATAGTTCATCTTAATATTACAAATAGAATCACATATAAAACATAATTGTCAACAACTATAATTTGAACTCAAATAGATAAGTTTCCAAATTTAATTGTTTACAGAATTAGTTTGGTTTGTCAGTACTAATATTTTACAGCACAAAACACATTTTTAATTTCCTTAAAAAGTACAAGCTAATTTTTTTGCTATTTTCTAACTCGGAAAAATAAGAAATTTAATGTCCTTTCAAAGGTTAAAAAGCGTAAATCCTCAATATGATGCCGAGATATATTCTAAATTTTTTTAAGGACTAGAACAACAGTAGAATGTGTGAATTTGATGTAACTACTTCAAAAATACCAGCTCCAGACTTTCTGGGAAGATGATGATATAAAGTCATTTATCAGATTTTGATTAAATTTAGAAATAAAAAGACGTTTTCCTCAGCATAAATGATAAGGCAAATGGAAGACCAACAACAAAAGGGCAAGGAAAAAGATAATTTTTCATAAGAATAGAGCGCATTCTAATTAAACCTAAGTCGTAAACCATTTTAACATATTGGTATTCAAATTAACAGTTGTTTATTTTAAATGATAACTTTCCACAGTTAAAAGAGGTTAAATAAATAATGCAATGTCTCATATAAAGCAATATCATAGTCATTAAAATGTTGACAAAGAACAAAATATTTTTAAACATATTAACAATCCACTTTATCTCTAGCTAAAACATGCATAAATGTTTCATTATAGTACTAAAAAGTAACAAATAAAAGGTTCAATAGAAGAAAGCCTCCTAAATTCTGCCATTCTACCACTCTTCCTTAACTATAAGAGTATTTTCTGACATTATGGAAAATATCTCTACAGGTACATATTCAAAGAAGTCATTAGCCAAAACTAGATATATTTGGCATGTACAAATCAGCTCGTTCAGACCAACTCCTACTCAGTCTTCAACATTCATGTCCACTATAAAATGTTCCTTGACTTTCCAACTTCTACTAAAGAACATATGCATAACTCCAAAATAAACTGTATTATATTCAATCGTGACCACAAATTTAAGGGTCTCTCCCCCTCTGAAATGGCATTCACCTCATGTCTTCAGCCTCCACTTCCCAGGATGGTGGGAGATGGCAGATACTCAACACAAGTTAAATAAATCTTTATCTTTTGATAAAATAAATAGATACAGCATAAAATTTTCCACTGTTCTTCATTGCAGTCAGGTTCCTACTATGTGTCACACACTAAACGTTAGCATAAAGAAAAGTATTCACTTTAAGGGTAAAAGACAATATATTGTGCTTTCTTCTTTCTCAAAGGAAGGAGTATATCTGTTTTTACAAGACAATCTTCTCAGTTTAATGTGATAGCTTTGTGTTACACTTTCCTTTTAAGGCCAGGTGTGGTGGCTAAAGCCTGTAATCCCAGGACTTTGGAAGGCTAAGGCAGGCAGCTCACTGAAGGCCAGGAATTCCAAACCAGACTGGCCAACATGGTGAAACCCCATCACTACTAAAAACATAAAAATTAGCCAGGAGCCTGTAATCCCAGCTATTTGGGAGGCTGAGGCACGAGAATCGCTTGAACCGCAGAGATGGGGGTTACAGTAAGCTGAGATGATACCACTGCACTCCAGCCTGGGCAACAGAGAGAAACTCTGCGTCAAAACAAAACAAAACAAAAACACCTTTCCTTTAAACAAACTAAAAATCAAAACTTTACTAAGTGCACTAACAAAGCTTCATTAAACAAATTTAAAATAAAAATTTCAGTTTAAATTTTAAGCCATACACAAAAGTTAAGAAAATTTAATGTGTACCCCTAATGTTAACTGTTAGGTAAATGCATTCACTGTGACTTTTTTTTTCCAGACAGTCTCACTCTTGTCACCCAGGCTGGAGTGCAATGGCATGATTTTGGTTCACTGCAACCTCCACCTCCAGCTTCAAGTGATTCTCTTACCTCCTCAGCTTCAAGAGTAGCTGGGATTACAGGCACTTGCCACAATGCCCGGCTAATTTTTTTTGTATTTTTGGTAGAGATGGGGTTTCACCATGTTGGCCAGGCTGGTCTTGAACGCCTGACCTCAGGTGATCCACCTACCTCGGCCTCCCAAAATGCTGGGATAACAGGCATGAGCCATCATGCCTGTCCCATTGCATTTTTAATGCAAATAAATCTCCAAATGATCTCCAAAATACGAAGCAGATCTTATTGTCTGACTGCAATATTTTAGCTAAACACACTATTAATCATTGGCATTCACAGATTTAACATTTCTAAACCACCATCAAAGGCTGTGTAATTATTGCTAATGGAATGAATAATAATCCTTCTTCATAAAGATGAAATGAGCTAATATTTATAAGACCTGGAAGGAAATCAGAGTTCCAAATTAAAGGAGTAAAGCTAGCTGCCACCCATCATATTCACCTCAATTAGTAGTTTGTGGGAATTTCCCTCAAGAAAGACTTGTGAATGCCAACGGTTCCACAGTTCAAAAAAATAATCTATCTCTCAGATACATGGCCAATTCTCTCTTTTTAAATGATTCATTTTCTTTTTAGTGGCCATCAAGAGAAAGAACTATGATGACACTAAACACTTCTGATATGAATGATTAAATGGGAAGCTCTCTATTAAAATTAAGAATAAGCATTCAGTAAATGTTAGTTGAAATCAAATTAGAAAATAGTTTTAATCTTAACCAAATGTCTCAATTAAAGCTATGACCTGCAGTACAATAAATGTTCTTAAAGCTTGCTTATCTGTTCCTACTGACTAGAAAACATATTTTGTTGGCAATTATTTCTAATTTCAGTTATCCGGGCTCTTTTCTACTTTTTTTTCTTAAAGACTGTGATAAGACTGCTATATTCAACTTGCAATATCCTACCCAAACAACTGAAGTGTCTAGTAATAACTGATACAATGAAGGTTTATTGTCCTCATGTTAATTAATCTCACAGAGGAAGGGAGTAGTAAGTAAGCATCAATTTAAACATAAGTAAAACTCTCGTAATGAATTTAATCATGAATAAAAACAAATCTTTTGAGAAAAAAATGCCATGCTTTCTCTCTTGACCAAGAGTGAATACAGAAACAAATGGTTCTAGTTATGGAACACAAATATTTAAATACATATCTCCATCAACCATAAGAATTTTAACAATCACTTATGCTCATTGTAAAAATGCCAAAATCTCCAGAAATAATAAAAATACTCAATAATAGTCAAGTTAATGAAGTCTTGGCTTCAGTAACAGAATCCTGCTCTATGACTTTTTCTTTTAGAAAAAGAAAGCAGGAAATTATGGCATTGCTTTTGGTTCAGCACATTGGGGCAAATGGTGGCAATTACCAAGTAGAAGATAACAAAAATCAGCTAAGCACTGTGTAAAGGGCAGACATAAGATAGCTATATAAACAAATAATTTAGATTAGTATATCAAAGGGCTTCTAATTACTTATCACAAAGATAAAAGTACTAATCTGACTTTAAAAACAGCCATAGTCTTACAGTATAAAGTGCTCCTGGCATTAATTGTTGGCAATCTATAATCATGTATTTATAAAATGGAGCAGAATAGTTTGTTGAAGTTCCTTCTCCATAAGCCACTTCTACTAGTAGAGAAAAATCTCCCTTTCTCTCTGCAGTGCCACTTACTATTCATCTCATCCCCTCTTCCCAATCCGAACCTCTCTGCTTCCAAAAATTTACTACGACATCCTACATTCTTGTCTCTTTTTCCCCTAGAGGATTTCTGTGATAAGTAAGTAAATACCTGTGAAGAAGTAACATGAGAATATGACCTTTGAAATTCTCCTAGCACTAAAATCCCTTAAAGGGACTATATCTGCTGAACGTATGGAAGGGAAGGCAAGGTACTCTACAAGATTACATTCCTCTTTGCAACCTGAAGAAGAAACAAAGTTCTAGTGGCAAACAGGTAGCCCAAGTAGAAAGAAGAGCCCACAGGAAAAGAACTGGGATAACTGTGAGACAAGCTTGGAACAAGTGTGACTCACTAAATGCTTAAACTGGTAAGAAATTCAAGCTCAGCACAACTCCTCATCCTCAATTTCTCAAATTGCTCTTCAACTCATCAGTGTTACTAGAAGTGCATCTTCCGGCCTATGAAAAACTAGGGCTTTGGTGTAAAGGAGTGCCTTAAGTGGATGCAGTTAAGGTAGAAGGAATATGAAGGAATCTTATGACTTACTGCAGCAGTAGCACATGTGTTTAACACCTAGTTAGAAATGTCAATCAGTACTGCTATGCCTGATAGTAATGATTAATTTCTTAATACTATATGAGATAAATTAGATATTAACTAGGTTTGGGAAACATTTTCTAAAAATATCATTACTAATTATGATTTCTATAGGAAAATGTTTTTGAATTTCAAACACTGGATTCAACTTGTGAAATTCAATCGTTTCATAAGTTGAATCTTACTGAAGATAAACAATAGTCAGACTG
>CAUYLG010063805.1:0-142766 GCA_963573385.1 Cacajao melanocephalus
TTCTATTTTAAAGACACATGCACAGGTTTGTTCATTTTGGCACTGTTTATGATAGCAAAGACCTGGAACCAACCCAAATGCCCATGGATGATAGACTGGACAAGAATAATGTGGCACATATACACCATGGAATACTATGCAACCATAAAAAGTGATGAGTTTGTGTCCTTTGTAGGGACATGGATGAATTTGGAAACCATCATTCTCAGCAAACTGACACAAGAACAAAAAATCAAACACAGCATGTTCTCACTCATAGGTGGGTGTTGAACAATGAGAACACATGGACACAGGGAGGGGAGCATCCCACACTGGGGTCTGTTGGGGGAAACTAGAGGAGGGACAGTGAGGGGTAGGGAGATTGGGGAGGGATAACATAAGGAGAAATGCCAGATACAGGTGATGGAGTGATGGAGGCAGCAAACCACATTGCCATGTATGTACCTATGCAACAATCCTGCATGATCTGCACATGTACCCCAGAACCTAAAGTACGATAAAAAAATATGTATATATTAAAAAACAACAACAAAAAACGGTAGGTGCTAAAGCCCCAGTGATCTAGGCTTTGACTTATCCTAATAAAAAACAAGAAGGTCCATATGACAGCAGCAACAGAGAGTGAAGGGGAGGAGAGTAACTGGAGAGGTCACTGGCGGTGATCCTGGAGAGGGGTGGGTTCCACACTTGAGTGTGCATGTGAATCACCAGAAGGTGTCAAACACAGACTTTAGGGTCTCACTCCCAAAGTCTCTGATTCAGTAGGTTTGGGGTGGGGCTGAGAATCTGCATGTCCAGTAATTTTCCAGGTGATGCTGATGCCCTAGGATGGTGATAATATTTTGAGATTTACTGCCTAGAGCATTGTTGGCTACTGTAAGAACTTTGACTGTTTTTCCCAATGAAATGGGAAGAGAGCATTTTAAGCTGAGATAGGGCATGCTCTAGCTTACATTAAAAAGGAACCTTCTGGTTATTGTGTTGA
Source organism: Cacajao melanocephalus (assembly GCA_963573385.1). Lineage (NCBI taxonomy): Eukaryota > Metazoa > Chordata > Mammalia > Primates > Pitheciidae > Cacajao > Cacajao melanocephalus. The sequence goes on from CAUYLG010063805.1 coordinate 986, forward strand.
TAACAGCTGTGAGGGTCTAAGGGAAGAAACAGGAAACAGTTTATTGGAGTAAGGGATACTAATGGGTTGAACCAAGTAGCAGTGAAAGAGTGAAAAAGGCAAGAGTGAGAATTGTTCTGCTTTTGGACATATGTTAAAGGTAAAGCCAACAGAATTCTCAGATATGTTGGATGTAGCACATGAGAAAAAGAGGAGGCACAGATGAGTATTTTCATTCTCTCCCCAGCAACTGAGTCCAGAATAGAAGTTGTACCCTGATTATACTTAATTCAAACATCGCAGGAAAAACAGTTCTTCACTATTCATACGGTCTTCTTGTCCATCATGTCTTCTTGCTCTCCTCACCCCTGGAAGGCCGTAGTAGCCCACTCCAAGGCCAAAGTTCCTTTTTTACATTTAAAATTTTTTGTTTGTTTTTTTTAGAGAGTCTCACTATGCTGCCAAGGCTGGTCTCGAACTGGTGAACTCAAGTGACCTGCTAGCCTCAGCCTCCCAAAGTGCTAGGATTACAGATGTGAGCCACCATGCCCAGCCCAAATTTCCAATTAAGCAAAAGCAAAATTTTCAGGCACAAAGAAAAATCTCCTAAATAACAAAAAGAGTAAAAGCACAAAAATATTGACAAGATAAACTGAGTGAAAAGATTATTTTATATGATTTAGATAGTATGCATTTCAATATGTTTCTCCCCATATTTTTGTTGTTGTTGTTGTCTTGTTCAATAAGCAACTTCCCAGTTAAAGAATGATATAATTGCTGTCATTTACGATTACAAAGCTCAAGAAGGCAGTAAGAAAGCAAGGAGGTAAAGAAGGAAGGAAGAGAGGGAGAAAAGGGAAAATATAGTTGTAAGCTAATGGAAAGAGCCCTGAACTAGGAATCGGGACCCCTGAATTCTATTTTTGTCTCCTAGGTATATGATTATATTCTTTACTTCATGTCTCTCAGGACCATTTAAATATCAAATTCTGTAATTCTATAAACCATCATATTCATGAAAATTGAGTCTTTATGAGCTCTTTCCTTCATGCCAGTAAATATTTCCATCCTTATTTCAAAACACAGAATCATGGCTTTTAATGGCCAAGTGGGCCTCTGAGAACATCTAGGGCAACACTTGTTTCACAGATGAGGAAACTTTCTTTTAAAACTCCTCTGAAATTGGCTAGAGGACTCATGAAAGTTGATACTAAGTTCGCTATTAAAAAAAAAAAAGGAAAAGATCAGTTTATCAGGGCATAGACAGTAGAACTTTTAATAGTAATTTCAAAGGAATCTTTCTTTAAATGTTATAGATGTCTGTAAGTAATTTAGATGACGTGTTTAACTATTTGTCTATTTTGATTTTCTAAACCAAGGATGAAGAATGCATCAGTCAGATGCATTTGCCTTTGTTTTGTTGAAAACTCAGTTCCTTATAGAACTAAAGCATTAGAGTGATCGTTTTCAATGTTGGCACCATGCCAATAGGACATTTGAGGACTTACAATGTTAGGTACTAATTTTTCAACAAAGAGAGTGTTTTGTTTTGTCTTTAAGGAAAGGTATTGCTATTTGAAGTGTTGAATTTTCACATAAGGATTTTGTGGTTGTATTTCAAAATTTCAGTTTTCTAATATAACAAAGTTGTGCTTTCCTACTATACCAGAGAGAGCCTTAAACCTGTCCACCTACACTAAAATTTCCTGGATTCATACCACACTCTCCTAATGCCTTGCTCAAGCCTGCCTTTTCTCTCCTATCTCGTCACTCTGGAGCCATCAGAGGCAGTCTTAGGAAATGATTTCACCTCCAGGGATCATCATGCCTGAGGAATGATACACAGAAAATCAGGGTACTGTATTCTCCTTAGACAGAAAATGCTAGCAGAACCGCTTGAATCATTTCTCAATTCTCCATCCTGAGAATTCCCCACTGGCTTCTAACAATCCTTGCTGCTGGCAGAAGGAAAGTAGATATGGGGTTTGAGAGGTAAGGGGTAGAAGGAACGGGAGACTGGCTGTAGAATATGGGGCAAAAGTGGAACATTTTTGCTTAGTGAACAGTTGCAAACTGCCACCCTTGGGAGAACCTCCCATTCCTTTACTTCACCCTTGGGAGAACTGCTCATTCAGCCACTTATGGTGAATCCTAAAATACAGATTCTTGCACCTAGCCCAGCCCTCCAAATCAGAAAGCTGCGTATTAACTAGATGCAATGCATCTTTGGAGCACCATTTTTTTTTGCCTTTGTTTTTTGTCTTAAACAATCTCAAAGTCATAGCAAGTTTGCAAATATAGTAAAAAGAACCTTTTTTCCCTGAACCATTTGGGAATAAGTTGCCAGTCTAACATCTTCTATTCCCAAACATTTCACTGAGCATTTTCTACAAACATGGGCATTCTTCCTTCATAAGCACAATAAAAAGATCAAAATTAAAACATGAACATTGGTATATCACTACTATCTAATTTTCAGATCTCATTTAAGGTTCACCTGTTTTCCAATGATGTTCTTTGTAACAAAAAAAATCCCAAAGTCACTAAAATTTCTCATTTCTTTGTCACATCTCTTTATTCGCCTCCAGTCTGCAACCATTTCTCAACCTTAATTTGACTTTACTGCCCTTAAAACTTTTGAAGATTGCAGGTCAGTTATCTGGTCAAATGTTTCCAATTTGGGTTGGTCTGGTGTTTTCTCATGACTGGATTCAAGTGATTCATCTTTGAAGAACTATCACAGCAGTGATACTGTGTTCTTCTCATGGCAGGCTATGAGGGGCCCATTATCTCAATTTGTCCCATTGTTGACAATATTCACTCACTTTGATTACTTAAGATGGTGTCAGAGGCTCCTCAACTACACAGCTGCTTTTTCTTCTGTCTGTAATCAATGAGTACCTTGTGGGAAGGTACAATGAAACTATGTAAATAGCCCATTCCTCATTAAACGTTCAATTTATTCATTTGTGAACTTATTTATATCCTTGCGGACTCATGATTTCCCATTCTATTCAGTGGGTTATAATAATGCCCTAGCCATGGTACCCATCAATATTTCAAGGAGCTTTGGTTTCTTTTAGTCAAGAATTGTATCTGGAAACTAGATCCGAGTACTACACATGCAGATCACAATTTGAGATATATTATTTAGAATGGTCAGATTATCTTGATGGTTCATTGCAGGGAACCACTTCACAAGATCAGTCAATCACGCCTTCCTGATGACTACCTCCAATTGCCAGAATGGTTTTCTTTAGACCTTCCATTATAGCTGTGGCCAAGAGAGCAAATTGTCCAACTTTGGTTAAGCCTTGCAGAGTACAGGCCAATGAGGTTGGGGAGATCATGAAAATCTGTTTGGTGTAGGAATTCTAAAAGTCTTAACTCGGTCCTGTTGTCAAATTTGGCTTGTCCATTATATAAACACCAAATCAACTAATTAGTAAAGAGTTAATATTACATATGTAGCATGCCCTTCAATTGTGTATATACTTTTTTGTACTCTTTGTAAATACTAAAATACACGAGACAAAGGTCACATTTCTACACTGATAGCACAGTGTGCTGTGAGTGTGGACAGTCATTTTGTGAATTCTCCTCATTGGTGGTTCCACTAAATGGATGACTTCCTTGGATTAGCCATCATAACTGCCATCTGTTCCTGTGCATAGATACAGAGATCTAAAGGGTAGAGGTCAGGAAGAATTTTAGTAAGGGCTGTGTGCTCGGTTGCCTCTGTTTGTCTCTCTAGATCATTCTCTAGACTGCTTTTTGCCCAAGACCCTCCCCTAAGGGGCTGCATTGACTGGACTCCCTCACCCTCAAGCTTTCGGTTGCTTAACTAATATTCAATTTTTTTTCATGATTATACTCCCTAAGGAGGTTTTATAGACATTTTCTAATTTACTCTGCCTGACCATGAAATTTTTATGCCATAAATGTATTGTGTATGTGTTTATGAACTGTGTCTTTTGGAGGGCACAGACCATTATAATAGCTAAAGGTTTTTTGGGTTTTTTTTTTTTTTTTGCCCTGCCAAGAACAAATGTTTGCTCCCCATTGAGAAAGCATGGGCTAGACCAGTGGAAGGTGTTTAAGGGAGATTAGAGAATAGGGGAGAAAGTACTAAGGACGTAAAGACATTCTCTTTGACCCTTACTGCCAGACAGAAATGACTTCACCCAAGGACACAGCACTTACGGGTGGCCTTCTCCGTTTCCAGCTATTCCTTGGTTTCAGCTGACCACTCCCTCTCTCTTATCAGGCCTACGGGTGGTAACAGCTCCCATCCACTGCTAGCCTTGGACATCTTTACTGTCCTGGACCTATTCCCTTGACTCTGCCCACATCTTTTGAAATATCCTACATTAAACTCTTGACACCCCTTTGAATGTGTCCTGCTTCCTGCTGAGATCATGACTAGGCTCTTCTAGTTGGAATCCTTATCACCTCCTGTGACCTAGTGACTAAGTCAGGCAGTCTCATTTCAACTACAGTCTTTATCCTTTTCTTTTTCCTTTCTGGAGTCTTTTCTTTTATTCATTACTCAGCAACAGCGTTTGTCCATCAAAATGCACCTTTGCAGTGGTGGTTTGGTTTTCTATTTTTTCCCTTCCTGTTACATTGTCACTGGCGTCGCATGGGATTTGTGTTTGGATACTAAGCCATTGCATCTTACACCCTTGCATACTTGACATTTCTCTTTCTTAGCTTCCCAAACACCCAAGTCACCCCTACAGTCAGGCTCTTGAATACTTTCTTCCCACCAATTAGTGATCTTAGATGGCAAGAGCAGACGATGGCTGTTCCAGGGGCTATGGATGTATAAAATTTGCTGGCTTAAAATAATGACATTTATTTGGCTCACACATCTGCAAGCTTGGCAGGGCTCAGTAACGATAGTCGTCTCTGCTCTACTCAGCATCGGCTGGGGTGGCTCAGAAATTGAGAGGCTGAATTATCCAGTGTCCCCTACTCACTTGTCTGAGCCCTGGGCTAAGAAGACTCAAACAACTGAAAGCTGGAACTACTGGGGCTCTTTGGGCATCTCTCTAGCTTGATGCAGTCTCTCCATGTAATCGACCAGCATGGGGGGCATAGGGCAGTCTTACTTGTTACACATCGACTCAGAGCTCCCACCCACGTTGATTATGTCAAGAGAAAAAGCCAGATGGAATTTGTTATCACCTTCTGTGACTTATCCATCAAAGTCATTCAATGTTATTTTGACCAAATTCTATTGGTTAAGGTTAGCAATTCCCACCAAGCTTAAGGGAAGAGAACTTAGACCCTATCTCTTTAAAGAGAATGTCAGTGTCACATCATACATTTTTAAAAAGTGGAATGAGATATGTATAGGTACAGTCATTTTTGGAAAAACAATCTGATTGCTTCCATATCATATGCATAAGTACATAATTTAATTTTTGAGACCTTGTGGAAATCCTATGGGGTTCAGAAGAAAATACTGGAAACTACTAATGGAAAACAAGCAGAAATAGGAAGATGTGAATAAGGAGGTCTTAATACCTACTTTGTATAATAATGGGGCTCGGGATTTCTGACTGAGAACATCAAGAGTAGGTATAGTCAAGGTAATAAGAACTCTGGATTTCTGTCTATGCATTGAGTCAAGCAAGTCTCTGATCTCTATCAAATGAAAAACTAATGTACATGATTTTAATGGTCTCTCCCAAAACCCCTCGTTCTGTTATGCCATCATCAACTCACTTTTCCGTTTCCTGTTTAAAGTCACTTTCTCTCAAAGTTGCCGACTCCAAATTCTGTTGCTTTTGCCGAGAAGATAGTCACACTGCTGTCTATGCAGCTCCACTAAATCAAGGTTGAGCTTCAAGTCCTCAGTGGCACCAAGTGTTACTTCAAGAGTTATTCCTCCTTTGTGTATGAAAATTTGCATTTTGAATGTGTGCCATCAGAGAAGTAATGGGAAATTGGGGATTGTGCTGTGGCCAAGTCAGAGAATGTGTGTGTGTGTGTGTGTGTGTGTGTGTGTGTGTGTGTGTGTGTGTAACTGTCACCATTCTTTTTCTCTAAGAGAGAGTTTTGATGGCAGATGCGGGCATAGGACCATGAGATTCAAAAGTAGAGGATATAGAAGAATTTAGAAATAGAGTAAAACACAATTCTAGAGTTGTCGATGAAGCTCTCTTTATAACATATCTTCATATGCAACAGCATGTTTAGTAGGTACTTTCTGATGATGGTCACAACAGAGCCCAGAATGGCTGAAGCCCCAAAATGATGAGCACTGTATATGAAATTGAATACATCAGTCTATGAATGTTTTTAAATCCGTAATTTAAAAAAACTCCCAAGGTGTTGCCAATGTGAAAACAGGCAAGAACCACGAGCAACCTAACACATGGTTTGTAGAGGCCAAGATTCTCTCAGATTCAAGGATAGAAAAACCATTTAAAACTGTTTTTAGCAAACTTGTATCTGAAAAGTTCACACGATACTTAATTAGATAATTTACCAATTGCAACAGAACTAGGTCCCTCTACCCATCTCTGTGCTCTGCCTCCCTCTGTGTTGGCTCTATTTCATACTGTCACCTCTCTGGGACAAAGCTGACCACTAACTACTCTCTCATCAACCTCAGCGTAAGTGGCATACTTCTTTCTCAATAGCTCTTATGCAAAATCTGAAATTGTTTCATTGTCTCTCATTGGCCAGATTCTGATCAAGTGTCTACCCTTGAACCAATCACTGTGGCCAGGGACATGTACTCCCCTGACTAGGTCTAGGACACATGGCAACTCTGGGAGGGAGAGGTGCAGGGGTGGAGCAACATGGTCAACTAAAATTAAAGCTATGGACCAAGTAGAAGCTGAGTGGTTCCCCAGAGGAAAACAGGGGAACTATCAACAGGGAAAATGGATGGTATACCTTCTATTCTAGTACATTGTCAGTAAATACTATTTGATCATTTAATTCTTGTGACATGTTCTTTAAAGGCAAACAAGAGTTAGGAGGACATAATGTCATGGCTGATAAGATTGTTGTAATTTCATTATCAGTTCTCTTTCCACTCTCACTTTACTAAAAAAGATCAAAGGAAACGTTCAGGAAAGGGTTAACATGACTTAAAAGCCCCACCTTGAAGACTGGAGCTGTGGAGAGAAGCTATAAGTAAGGTGTGCCCAGCCAGGATAAATATGAAGGATAGGCAAGCAGCACTGGCAGGTGAAGGTGAACAGTGCAAGGATATGGACTCGGTGTGGTGCGAGAAGTGAGAAAACACCAGGGGAGGAAACAAAAGCAAAACAAAAAGAGAACGCCACCACTGTATATAGTTGCTGGGATTGTCTACAGGAAACAGACGTGGAAAAGGATCCTGTGACTAAGAAGAATAGGACATACAAGAAGTAAATAGTACTGTTAGCCTAAAAGAGAGTACTTTAGAAAGCAATGTGGAATTCAGCTTTTAAAATTTCCATGTTTGCTTTTCAAAACATTGTTCTGTGTTTTCAAGCTGTTTGACAGTGGGTCAAAGGAATGCCAGTAGTACTGTTTATGAGTGGCTTCATTTTAAATGGCAGCCCCAAGCAAAGGTGAAATTTAAACTTCTGTTTACACTTAGAAATTCTCTGGATTGTCTGGTAACCTCATCTTTAGAAGCCTGGTGTTTACATATTGGCAGCCACAGAGAATTATTTCCCTTCGGGTGTTCAACTGCTGTCCAATTTCCTCATCTACTGCCCATTAAATTAGGAAACACTGGACCTTATCATCTGCTTTACTTTCTAATCACTTTACCAGCAACAGTCTTCAATAACTAGTGCCTTGCAGTGTTGTTTTGCAAGCCATGGTTTCCTCAGGATGCATTTTAAAAAACAGATACCAGAAGTAATGTGAAGAGCCAGTTTATAGGTTTAAGACCTTATTTTGAGATTCAGACATAGTTCTTAGGAGGCTGAATCCTGAGGTTTTTCTTTTCAACTTACTCACTGTACGATGTGTTTTATTTCCAAATATGAATCGTGGTAAGGGCAAGTTTGAAGCAGTCTAGCTCCACTGATCACAAAAGTTGGTTATCGGTGAAACATGGGGAAAACATCACCTCTTTTCTACCAAAAGGTGCCTTCAGTGGAGGTTATTCGAATGCAAAGAGGATGTAGGTTGGAACTGGGAATAAAAGCAAATGAGGTTCTAAAACAAAGGGTAGCAATGATTTGACATTGAATGGTATGCCCAGAAATTTAATTAAATTTTAATTAAAATATAATTCTGCATAAAATTTAATTATATGACAATGAGTATTTTCACATAGTAAGTTAGCAAAGTTTTCCAAAGTCAGTTGGGAAGGCAGCATGCAGTGTGTCATAATAAAAAGGACAGAGGCTACAAGGTCAGCCGAATCTGGGTTTAAATCCCAGCGCTACCACTTACTGGCTCTAAGACTCAGTTTTCTCATCTGTAAAATGGGAACAATAATTCTTACTCTGCTTACTTGGCAAAAATTAGAAGAAAAACGTGTTATTAAAAAGCCAATCATAATGCCTGGCATTTAAAAGTATATTAGGCATTCAAAAATGGTAGCTATTATTATTATTATTTATTCTGGGGAATAGATACCCATTTTCCTTCTTCCCTTCACAGAAACAAAATCCAGAAAACAAATGGCTTTTTAAATAACCTGGCTGTACAATTCAAACTGACCCTGCCCAGCAAAATTATGTTTAAGGTCGGGGGACAGTTTTGCTAGTTTCCCATAAAAATTATTGTCAAATTATTTTTTTCCTGTTCTGTGTATTTTTTCCCTAAATTCTTTTTTTTTTTTTAACTTTTACTTTCGTCTGTATAGAAATATTCTTGGCCATATCTCTGTTGCTATCCCTTCAGTAAGTCTGCAATTATTTTTTTCAACAGGTGCCAGCCCAAAGAATCATAAGCCCTTATGAGCTAACAGTGAAGTTTCAGCTAAGAAAAGAAATAAAAAATATACAGTTTCCTGAAAATTATAACATACATAAGTTTGGAATGTACTTGTTTGTGTCTTTCTTTTTTAGTTTATAGAATACTTTGCTCTTTATGTTGAAAAACTGTCCATTATTACTGGCTGTTGGCCACTTTTTCCATCTCTAGGGTAACAGATTTCTACTATAAAATTTCAACTCCAGTCAAAGCAGACAGTGTGTTATAAAAAAAATATACTGAGCACAAATGCAGTCATAAAGTCTCATATATATTTACCTCTCCAAGTGAAAGGGCTTATAGTATTTCAGGGAAACAGCATTTTTTAAATACTAGGCACTCAGTAAGTATTTGTGGGTGGCCAAGTGAATGAATAAATGAATACGCAAATGAACGATGGGAATTTACCATGACTGCAAATCATTTCTCTTAAGTGAAGTATACTATTTGTTTTCGTGTGTGTGTTTGTGTGTGTGTGTGTGGCAGGGGGCTGAGGGGGAGTTAAGATAAATTTTGTTTAAAGAGTTCTTTAGGGATTACCAGAGTAATGGACATGGTAATAAAACATTGTTCTCCAAAGCAGAATGTGGTAGTTACGGTTACAGGAAGACTATTAACCCCTTTTTCTTTTCTAGAAATGACTGCCTTGTGTGTAATTTAGGTTTTGAAATCTTCCTTTCCCTGGGCAGAGAATAGGTACCAGAGTATCAGACCTGTGGTTATTGGAAAACAGCTTTATCTATTGCACAGAAATTTCTGTTGTCCTTATTAAAAAAGATCTTTGGGAGGTGAAAGTCATTTCAGGCCAGTGCCAAACAGCAACGAATTTGCTAGGGTGTTTTCTGAATGCCAAAATGAGATGGACATCGGAACCTGGGAATGATCTTAAGGCAGGTGGGCCAGGTTTAAATCTCACATGATCAGTGGTCATTTGTGTACATTACTTAATTTGAAGCCTCAATTGCCTTCTGTAAAAAGTGAGGAAAGTATAGCATACACCTTTCAGTATTTGGGGTGAGGATTAAATGGGATAACACATATAAAGCATTTAGCATAATGCCTAAGTACTACCACTACTATGATCTGTTTCTACTTATACTTCCAAAATCAAATATGTGTTTTTTTTTCCCCTGACACTAACCAATTCTCCAGACACCAAATGGTTGTTCTACAATTTAATTCAAGCCTTACACTATCCAGAGTGTCAGATGGCACAGATTAAGGACTCAGTCCCAAAAGACTCCCCCCACTTCAAGATACCCATTGCAAGTCCAGGCAACCTGTACTTCTGACAAACCAGCTATAAAGTCATAAAGTTGGGGGTTCCCATGACTCTTTCTTGGGTTTGATAATTTACTGGAATGGGTCAGAGCTCAGGGAAAGTAATTTACTCTTATGAGTTAATTACAAAGGATGTTGTAAAGGTTGTAAATGAACAGCCAGATAAAACGGTGCCCAGGGTGAGATCTGGAAGAGTCCCAAGCACAGGAGCTTCTGTCCCCATGGAGTTGTGCCTCCTCCTAGCATGTCAGTGCATTCATCAACATGGCAGTTCTCCTACCCCTGTTGTTTAGGTTTTGTATGGAAGTTCCATTACATTGGCATGATTGATGGAATTATTGGCCATTGAAGATTGACTCAATCCTCAGCGTTTCTCTCCTCTCCATAGGTCAGGAAGTAGGGCCAAAAGCCCTAGTCACAAGGTTGGGTGCCCCAGCACTTAGCCCCAGCCTGAAGCTATCAAGGGGCCCACCAAGAACCACCTTATTATTAAGCCTAAACTCAGGTACGATTAAAAGTGACTTATGAAATAAAAGATGCTCCTATCGGTCAGGAAATTACAAGAGTTTTAGAAGCTCTGTGCCAAGTACCAGGATGAAGATTAAATAAATATTTCTTATTTATATCACAGCATTACACTAAAGCATAGGAAGTGCTCAATAAATAGAAATAAATAGTGGGCAACCCTAACCTTTACATATTTTGATACCAAGTGTCAAGAAGGATCATTTATGAAACTCTTCTCACACAAGTTTCCATTTCCTCCTTTGTACATGTGAGAGGGCCTGATCAGGTCAGAAGAATTCACATTTCACACCATGGAGTTTTGAGTCAAAAGCACAGGGGTGAGGGGGTATAGGGAGGTAGGTTGGGATGCTTTCTGCTGGCAGTGGTGTCTCAAAGAGTCTAAGGCAGAGAAAATAGGGGATGGGTAGAAGACGGCAGATAGGGAAGAAAAGGAAAGTAAGTATGGAGGGGAGACAGAGACAAAGGGAGAAGGGAGAGTGCCATGGTAAAGAGCTTGACGTGCTGAAGGTAATTCTCTGTAGGCAATATTGGGGTTTCTTGGAAGGAAATCCCCCATTGTGGACTTAGAAAGTAAAAATCAGTTTCCATAAAAGCGTATTAAATGCACTAAGCTGGATCATGAAGAGATAAAATGTATGAAGATTAAAAAGAGGATGCAAAAATTAAAGGACAAAAATATATTAAAAATTAGTTCAACTGCTGGGTTCTTCATACTCACAGGTGATTAGAAGGTGGGATAAATCTGTGTAACATATTTGTGGAGCCTGCTCAGCTCAAAGTCCCCATATGCCCCCCACCCCACCACCCACCTTCCCACACACACACCCTACTTTTGGGGAGGCTGGCTCTGGGCTTTTTCTCACGGATTGTTGGTCAGAGACAGAACTCCTTTGCCATGGGGGCCTCTCTATAGGGGATGCGTGTTCTCATGAGAAGGGAGCTGGCTTCCCTAAGAGCAAGGTACTGGGGAGCGTGCGTCCTGTCTGGAGGTGGCAGTCCTTTTATAGCCTAATCTCAAAAAGGGTATCCCATCACTTTGGCTGTATTCTGTTCATTAGAACAGAGTCCCTAAACCCAGCATACATGCAGGAAGAAGGAACTTAAAATCCATCTCTTGAAGAGAGGAATCTCTAAGAATTTGTGGCATATTTTTAAAACCACCATCATCCCAAACAGCTTTCTCTTTAGTTTCTTATTCCAAGACTTCCTATATCCCGACTATGTCTCTGCCTCTGCTTTTGAATTCTTTGAGATCTCTTCAAATATTAAATCCCACTTACTGACTTAAGTTCAAAAGTCCTTTCCAATACCATCTGAAGTCTTGGAATCAGTGAAAACATGTCAGACATGGGCACTTTGCTGTCTTGCAGAAAGTAATGACTTTGGTGGACAGGAGGCAGTTGAAGGTTATCTTAACAGAGGATCAAGCCAATTCCTACGCTACAAGGGCAATCACCCCGCATTGAGTTTGGGTATGCAGTTTCCTAGGCTGAGTCATCTGCTATTTCATCAGGTCTTCCTAAAACAGGGGCCAGCACACTTCGGTAAAGGACCAGATGGGAAATATTTTTTGGCTTTGCGGGCCACATGTGGTCTCTGTCACATATTTTCTTCATTTTTATTGCAACTCTTTGAACATATAAAAACCATTCTTAGCTAGCAGGCTATACCAAGACAAGCCTGCTGGATGTAATTTGCAGACCCCTGCTCTACAATAATCAGAGAGGTGCTAGTTGTGTCCTTGGACATAGTTTAGATATGTTTCTCCATACCACCCAGCCATGATAAGCATCTCCTTTCCATGTCTCCCAAATTTCCTAAAAGATCCAATTTATCTTACTTCAGACAAAGAGCTAGGAGTCCTTTTTTCAGGTTGGATACATTTTACATAGGATTTCTCTCATTCCTTCAGGGAGACAGAAACAGGTTCAAAAATTAAGTCACGAAAATGACTAATGTGGTACTGTCAGAGAAGAATTATGAACCTGCAGGGTTATGGTCTCTCAGAAAACTCATACTGCGTTTCTATCCATCATGTGAATAACAATAACCTTCTCCAACAAGCAGAGTGAAAAATGTGTGGACTGCCAGTAAGTATTCCTTACTGCTGGCTAAAGGTTGGCACCACACCGGCTTTATATGGCAATGGGAATTTGTGTCAGAGTTGGCTTTTAATGTGGAAAATAATCCCGTGTCATCCTTTGGCTTTTATGTCTTTGCCGTTTTCTAGAATATCAGCATGACTCATGAAGGACAGTGAATGCTCCACAAAACAAAACAAAAGCGTTTTTTTGTGTGTGTGTCTTTATCAGCAACTGAAATCGAAATTCTTAGATTTCTCAAAAATCAGAAAAAAAACCTATGTTTTATTTTTACCAGGACATTAGTAAAAATGCATTATTTAGCCCATGAGTTGATAAAAGAAAACGTGTCAACATGTATGTGTGATTACTGCATTCATTCTAATAGAGGGACAAAAGCAAAATAAATGCTGAAGGAAGAAACTGAAACTGTACATCATATTAATGTTTCATAGCCCCAGATAAGTAGTATTGCTTTATTTTACTCCCATGTCCAAACCTGTAGTACTACAAAATTGCTGACTCAAGGTTCTACATGAAAACCATGCAGAGACTTGAAAACTCTTGCAAGAGTGGAGAGTTCTATGAATAAAGAAATTGTTTAAAGGGTCAGTGAATCAGGTATACACCTCATTTTGTACTAATAAAAACTGTGGTCTTAAGTCTGTTTTACCCTCTTACGGTTTATCTTATAGGACTTATTATTAGTTGTAATTAAAACTGATCCAAAAATCATAATTTAATTAGCTTTAATAGGACAGATTTTGAAGGGTCATATTTTATTTTGGATACATGTTTCTTCCTGCAATTATTTATTCTTGTAAATTATTCTGATTTAAAATTTATTAGCCAGTTATTGAGGAAACTATTTACTTGCCATTTATTTGAATGGTTCAAGTAGTATATGCATAAATTTGAGTATTTATCGTAACATTTTCATGTGATCAGGAAAACTTTTGCTCTCACTTGTCATGTTTTTGATTGACATTTTATGTCACAAGACAGCATTTGTTACAATACCATTGTTTGGGGGTTTCCCCAAGAAAACCTTATTACAGCCTAAATGTTAAAAACTAAGGTCATTTTGACACTTCTAGACGCAAAAGATCTTCTAGATTCCATCAAACAGGGAACTTGGGTTTATCAAGTCCAAGATCATCTGACATTAGTAATGAGAACTGGGAGAACTAGAATAATTTATTCTTATAAGCAAACTGCTGAGAAGATGGAAAGTCCTGAAAACCTTTCTCAAGCTGTTGCTCTAAGATTGTTCTCCTGTGGTGTTATGGGTAGTGCTCTATCATCCCTCCACCATCGGGCTGTTTCTGTCTACTGCTGCTTGCTATGTACATTGCCTCCTCATGGGGCTCCACCTGTTTAGATAGGAAGGGGCTCTGCATATTAAATGCCTGGCCCTAGAACCAATGAGAGGGATGAGGCCAATGTCCACTACACAGACTGATTCTCATTTTCAATGAGTGTAGTCACTTGCAGAGATCTCTCTTTTCATAGATCACAAGGCTACCCAACATATTTTTTACCAAACATATTTCTGTAGAGAAAAGGCAGCTGGAACTCCTTTACAGTTATCCAAAAAAGTACATTTGATAAGGGGAAACTTCTGCAAATTGACCGATTTGGCAGAAAGAACAAAGAACATGCTAGAGTATTCCTTAGTGAGGGATTCACATGTCGTTTTATGTCTATAGCATTGTACATACTGGCAATGCATAATTGTCTGTGGCCTACTCCGCCACCAGGAGAGAGGAAACAGATGTTCCTATTTGTCTTTTGATGTGGCTTCTGATACTTACATTGAGTTGTCTAAAATAGCATCAGCTACCCTAGAAAATGTTTTTCCTAGTCCTTGAGTTGGTTGGCTAAACGTTTCAGGTGACTATTAAGAATGCGATTATCATCTCAAGGTGATCCACGGCCAGCAGGTATTGCCCGGTTACAGGGAAGACAGGCAACTTGGAAGTGAACATACAGGAAAAAAAAAAAAAATCACATAGTATTTTACTTATTCAAAGTGAAGTAAGATTCCATTAAGACTTTTTGGAATAGATCTAATGGAAATTTGAGGGTAAATTCAACACCAGGAGGTCTTAGCGCTCTCTGCTCCATACAGTAATTATAGAACCGTTGTTATAGGTAGGAACACTAGATAATTAGAGTGTTAGCGGTAGTCTTGGGAGAAGTGACAGGTTCGTTACTAAATAAAAGTAATTTACCCTAAATTAAAAATGACAGCTGATGCCTTCTAGAAGCACAGCTTGATGAGAAGGAAACCATGAGGATATTGGATATATGCAGGAAAAGAAGGAATGGCAATAGATTTGACATGACAAAATATAACCAGAAAGGAGATGAGGGAGGTTAGAGTTCTCCTTTTGCTTAGCAGGCCCTGAGGGCTCACAATAGGCTATATTCTTATTTATGACATAAGGAGAACAGATATTGGAAGCAACTGTCTCAGCCCATCAGTCAAAGTGTACAATCCAGACAAGATCACAAAAAGAAAAAATAAAAATCTAACGGAGACCACAGGGAAGCAGCATAACCATATTAAAGGTGACTGTTATATGCACATTTCACTTAAGACAAATCTTATACAAATTTTCTAGAAGTTATTCTAGAGGGATTTCTACTGGGCCATTTTTTTTCTCTTCATCTATTTGACCTCATTTCTTTTTTGTTAAAAGATCTCTGTTGCATTTCTCATGGTCACCGTAAGCCAGCATGTCCCCCTTGTTCCCAGACTTCACAACATGCAGTTTTCCCAGGCTGTCAGCGGGGGTGGAATGCAGGGTAGCATCAAAGCATGGTGCCTGACAGCTTGCCTTTAGCAGGCAAATGATGGGAGCTCAAATCCTACTTCTGCTCCCTGCTAGCTATGGGAGCTTTGGAGAATTGCTGAGACTAGAACAACATTTCTCCACCTAAACAATAGAATATTCATTATATCTGTGTTATTAAGTTAAGAACGTTCTTCAGGATAATTCAGAGCTTTTACAGTGGAAGCTGGCACCATTCCTCATCCTTCACACTCTGTCCAACCACTCACCAAAGCCAGTTGATTCAATCTCTCTAATATCTTTTCAGTCCATTCTGTTCTCTCCCTCCTCGCCTGCTGCCTCTTCATCTCAGGCTTCTGCCATCTCTTGTCTGGAGTATTTCAATTAATTTTAAGTAGGTCTTTCATACTATGACATATTCCTACCCCCACAAAACAGCCAGGTGAGAGAGAACCCGCCGTGGCTCCCGACTGCCCCCTGTAGGCATGCCTCACTCCCAGCAAAGAGCACAAAGCCCTTTCTAACGTGACCACATTCTTCACCTGACTTCAGTGGTTCCCCCTCATCATCTCCAGCTGTACTAAATTACTGTGACTCCCCAGATATACATGCTCCCTCTCACCTCTGGGGCTTGTCCCCACCCAGTGGAATATTCCCTCTCCCCTCAACTCATCCTACTCCATTGGTACAAATATTTCCCACTTAGATCCATCTTGAAGCACCTGTCATCGGCACTCCTGCCCCACACGCCCCTCCTAAGGCTTCATGCTCTTCACTCCACCTGGAGCACCTATCCCTTTCTTCCCTTTTACCTCATTCATTCCTGATTAATTTTGCTTCACAAGTGCCTTAGCTTATCAGCTCAAATGCCACTTCCACAGGGAAGCCGTCTTCAATACCCTTGTTAGAAGCCAGCTTAGCAACCTACATTTCCCTTCATTAGCACTTCTTGTGATTGGGGATACTATATTTGTGTAATTATTTGGTTTAAAAATCTGAGAGCAGGTTCCCCCCAAGCACATCCTAAAACAAAGATTCAAGGACCAGCAGCTGATCTGGGGAGTGATTCCCAGGAAGTGCCAGTAGGGAAGGGATGAAGTGAGATAGAGAAGGGGAGGAAACATAAACAGGTGTGTGAATAAGTAGATTGTCCTGCAGGCAGCTGAGACTCAGTCCTGCAGGAGGACTCTGGGAACCAGTTTGGATGTGCCTCAAAGGAGTCCCACTCCAGGGGCATGGATGCCAGAAAGAGGTGTTAGTTCACCCCCTCCTGTCCATCATTGGTTGAGGTCTGCTTCCGGGATATTAACTCTCCACCTCAGTATTGGCAGGACAAGCATCCTGCCGAGACC
Source organism: Cacajao melanocephalus (assembly GCA_963573385.1). NCBI lineage: Eukaryota > Metazoa > Chordata > Mammalia > Primates > Pitheciidae > Cacajao > Cacajao melanocephalus. The sequence continues at coordinate 17,945 of CAUYLG010063805.1, forward strand.
AGAAAAAGCCCTTAGGCCACATGTGGACACAGAAATCAGAGGTGCCAGGGACAATGGTGGGGCTTTGACAGCTTTAGCTACAATATCCACCTGTCTCATTGGACCCAGCTGCACAGCTCTTTTCTGCACTAGTTACCTCTAGAGCAGCACTGTCCAGCAGAAGTATGCCATGAGTTACAAATATATATGCCCCTTTACATTTTCAGAAGCCATGTTTTTTTAAAAAGGTGCTATTAATTTTAATGCTTTTACTTAACCCAATAGATCAAAATAGTATCATCTCAACATACAACCAATATGAAAATTGTTAATTAGATGTTTTACATTTTTTCCGTGCTATATTCAGAATCTGACACGGATGTAACATTTACAGCACATCTCAATTTGCACTTGCCTCATAGTCCGGGGAGTGCCTGTAGCCATGTGTGGCTAGTGGCAATCACAGTGGGCAGTAGTCTCTGGGAGAGACTGAGTGCTCAACAAATGCTCAATGACAAAAGTCTTAACTGGGGCAGTGCCTCCCCTGAGCAAATTTCACTGACCACCCACCCCAGGACTGGAATTAGGTGCTTAAGGGCACCTGCTGCCCTCCCTGCTTCCTCCAGCACAGCGTTAGCTGTACCTAACTGGGGCTTGTGTTCACTCATCTGTCTCCCCAGCATGCTCCTGGAGGGGGTGCTTCCCCCACCTTGTTCATTGCTTTGTCTTCAGCACCCAGTGCAATGTCCGAAACAGAGCAAGCTTTCCCAAAGTTTTGCTCAATGATGAATGCATTTTAAGATAAGGTGATTAAACTATCATCTTCAGTGAACTTTTAGTGAAAAGGAAAATTCTATACCTTCATTTTATGAAAAGTCTATTTTTGTCTAACAAATATTGTATAGTCTTAAGGGATTATTCAGTTCATGGCTACAGAGATTCAGAATTTGGACAGTGAACAATGCAATAATAAAGTGGGCTGTTCATAGCCACATGTAATTGACAAAAATAAATTGCAGCATACTTTCTACTCTTACCTCTTAATACTCTAGAGCCTAGACCAATTGTATTAATCTGTTTTCACACTGCTGATAAAGACATACCCAAGGCCAAGCGCAGTGGCTCACGCCTGTGATCCCAGCATTTTGGGAGGCCGAGGCAGGCGGATCAACGAGGTCAGGACTCCGAGACCAACCTGACCAACACGGTGAAACCCCGTCTCTACTAAAAATACCAAAATTAGCCAGGCATGGTGGCAAACACCTGTAAACCCAGCTACTCAGGAGGCTGAGGCAGGAGAATCGCTTGAACCCAGGAGGTGGAGGTTGCTGTGAGCCAAGATCACGCCACTGCACTCAAACCTGGGAGACAGAGCAAGACTCCGTCTCAAAAAAAAAAAAAAAAAAAAAAAGCATACCCAAAACTGGTAACAAAAAAAAGGTTTAATTGGACTTACAGTTCCACTTGGCTGGGGAGGCCTCAAACTTGTGGCAGGAGGTGTAAGACTCTTCTTACATGGTGGTGGCAAGAGAAAATGAGGAAGACACAAAAGCGAAACCCCTTATAAACCCATCCGGTCTGGTGGGACTTATTCACTATCACGAGAATAGCACGGGAAAGACTGCCCCCAGGATTCAATTACCTCCCCCTGGGTCCCTCCCACAACCCATCGGAATTCTGGGAGATACAATTCAAGTTGAGATTCAGGTGGAGGCACAGCCAAACCATATCACCAATCATTCTCAAAGAGTGGGGCCCACACTCTTAGCTGCATCACCTGGGAATTCATTGAAATGCAGTGCTCAGGCCCTGCCCCATCTCCACTGAACCAGAACCCAGCTGTATGTGTTTTAACAAGCCCTCCAAGGCCTCTGATGCACAGTGAAGTTTGAGGACCAGCACTCCAGATAGAGTAATTTCTAAGTTACTCTCTTAGAAGGAAAGCAAATCTTAGACAACAGCTTTCTGTGCCTAAAATTCCACACACACAAAAGAAACATTTGGTCTTTCTGCCTAAAGGTGTGTGGTTTCTCTACTTGTAAAATAATTTCATATGAAATAAAGAGAATATGTTGAAATTTATTCTGGTACAATGTCAAATAGCTATTAGCAAAACATTTGGCTAAACAAAGTCATTATTGGAAATCTGTAATTTTTAAAGAGAGATAAAATACACGTAGATGTCCTTCTTGTTTTTATACTTGCCAGTCAGCTTTGGGGTAGTTGTTGAATTTTATTATCTATGGGATCATTTTGAGGGCAAAAGCACATTTTTAGAAAAAATTCATAGAATCATGGGAAACCCATGTATTGCTTTCATCCTGGACTTCAAAATTCCAAATCAGCATCTTAAAAGTCTTATTTTTACTACTTAAAATAGCATGTCTCAACACGGAAGGAACAAGTATTTTAAGAGAAGAAAGTGGTAGAAATACAAAATTGGTTTTTGCTTCCCATGATAATATGGGGCTGCCCACAACCTCTGATGTATGTGTATTGAATTATACTTCGGAGAGGAAATAAATTAGGCTATTAAGACAGCAGAAGACTTTCCCTTTGGGAGTTGCCCCAGACAGACACTTACACTCACACATGTATGTCTTCAATCAGTGACTTCCTGAAGAGCCATTTGGGCAATGCCAAGTGAAGAATTGAAGCACTTACTCATTTCATCCATCAAAAATACCCAACATTTGTCCATATCTACATATAGGAAATAACATTTTATATATTTTTCTGGATAATCATTTCTAGCCTCAGTTTCACTTTATGCAGGCAGATACATCGCATGAAACCTTTCCATTCCTCTGTCTTTTATCAATTCCTAAAGGGAAAGGCTTTTGTCTTCTGAATACCCTAATTTATTCTCTCTCCAGCATCTTGAACTTCGTAGGTACTCAACAAACATTAATTGATGACAAAGCTATATAACAGCTTTTGAATGTATTCATGGGATGATTCTTCTATTTAAAGAACATCTTTATATACTTTCCATTCTTCAGCAAAAAAAGAAAATGTTTTATCTTGCCAGTTCTGTATTTAACATCTGCACAGAGCACAGTGTGTGCCTGTTTTAAACAAATGTGTAGGCACACTGGTTATCTAGATTCAGGAACGTAAATGACAATACAGAGAAATGTAGTTTTTAGAAGAAAATTTAACCTTAGGGTTTAATGGAAAAATGCAGTTGCCGTTTTATCAGAGAGAGGAAGGGAGAGAACAAGGAAATCCCACTGTAATGCTATTATGCTAACCTCATTTTGGCCATTATTTTCCCAGTTATAGAGTGGATACCAGGTTTTGTGCATATCTGAGAACTGGCATAATTTATTGTCAATTCACAAGCATAGATCAATTAGTAGAATAACTGTGTCAGTATAAGTTGATTTCTAACCTCAGTTGTACCATGAAGTCATTGGAAGACATTGGGAATGTTACTTAATTCTCATTTGTTACTTTTAAGAAACAGCCACATAAATATATTTCTTATTATTGTCATTCCTTAATAGTTATTGATTGTGTACGGGATGCTTTGTATCTCTGCAAGGCACTGCAACATCCCCAGGGAAGCCCACATTAATGAATAGTGTTTATAAAGTACTTGGAAATCCTCAGATTAAAACCTAACGGTATCAGAGTAAAAGTATTTGTATTAACATGCCATATGGGAGAACCAAATGTTATCTATTAAGAGGGTATGTGTGGTATTGAAAATCGTTCTCTGGTGCATTGCTTTGTGCTATTTTTATACCAAGATATGCCACGGCAAGTTTTGGTACTCCTGGGTCATACCTTCAATGTTGAAATGCTACAAAATTTAATCCTTCCACGGTAATTTGTCGAGCTCCTTATTGAGCACTTGATTGTCTGCTTACCATTACACAAAACACATGGAAACCCACAGTCCTATGCATTTCCACTCTTTGAACACGTGTTACACTGAAGTCCCCCTTAACAGACACAAAGGCTTAGAAAATTACAGGTTCCATTTTTCCTCTTCCTTCTACATGGACAATGCTGCTTTGAGACACACTTATAGAGATAGGGCTGACACCATTGTCTTGTCTGTCCTAATGGTTGAAGACTAACCCATGAGTCTTGCACCCCCTCTGTTCATGGGGCATGGATGCAGTACTATTTGAGTTTATTTTGGGTAGAACTGGCAGCCAGGGGAGCACTGCCCAGAATTTCCCCAAACTGGCTACACGTGCCACACCACCTTCCTGAAACGCTCTAAGTCATTAGTCTAGAGAACTATATTGTAACGAGTTCCATACAAAATCTCCCCCTGACCTGGGGAAGTGAGTCCTTCTCTTAGCTAATTGCTCTAGTAAGGAGACAAATGGCAATGGATGTGTTATCACGAGATCCTGAGATCTTATGTCGGGGTCACCATCCTTGAAAAATTCTGTTCTAAATGACATGTGGACCTCATGCTTCATAAGTAACCAAAAGATCTTGGAATAGAAGATAATTTACCTCTTTTTCCTGATTAATTTGTGAACTATCCAGGCAAGGCCAGGTAAGGCAAGAGCATATTTCATTAACTGGAAAATATTGATTGAACACCTGCCAGGTACTTAGGAAACACTGGTTAACAAAGCAGACAAAGATCCTTGCCTCGGTGGAGCTTACCTTCAAGGAGGGACAGGAACACATAAGTAATGAACATGATACCCACCAAAATTAGAGGAAATGATATATTAGAAGATGATGGACAATTGAAGAACCAAAGAGAAAAAGTTGATGGGGATAAGAAGGATGGAGTGTGTGGCGCTGGGGAGATGAAACAATTTTAAATGAAAGGTTCAGCACAGATCGCATTGAAAGGGGACATTTAAGCAGTAACTTGAAGGGGCTGGAGAGAAGGCATTCCAGGCAGAGGGGTCAGGCAATGCAAAGGCCTGGGTAGAAGAGAGCCCAGTGTGCTGGAGGAACAGCACAGAGGCCAGCATGGCTGCAGCAACTGAGCAAGCAGGAGACTAGCAGAGAATGAATGAAGGCAGAGAAACAACAAGTGTCTCCACCATACAGGGTCTTGCTGCCATTAGTGCATTCAAGTAGGGGAGTGGTACGAGCTGCCTCACACTTCAAAACAAGCCAGCTTCTAGGCTGAGAAGAGGTGTTGAGAACAAGAACTGAAGCAGCAAAACACATCAGGAAGCACCATTGCCACCACCCAGGAGAGAGGGGGTGGAGGGTGGCCCCAGCTAGCACGGGCAAAAATAGAGGGATCCTACTTATTAATACTTGTGTTCCCTACACTTCACCAGTTGATTTTTGGGAACCATTAGTTGAGATCAAAGACACATGAAATGTCTAAACAAATCCACAATTTTATGACATTCAAGCAGAAGCTGAGATTGATATCATACCTCATCTGCATAGGGAACGGAAATCTGATTCAAGGAAAAAAATAAATTACTGCTTTGGGGGAAAATGAAGTTTCCCTCTTAATCCCTTGGCATATGTTTATGGAACCCTTAACAGATAAGGCATTTATCTGGGTGCTAGATGCCAAGGACACCAGAGAAACAAGGGACATCTCTCTGCAGACAGCTTATGGCTTAGCTCTTGCAGGTGAGCGGAGGTCTCAGGAATCTGCAGGGCAAGAAAGAGAGACTCCAGGATTTGGCATGATCTGGACCTGAGTTTAAGTCTTAGCTCTGCCATGAACTGTGCGACTTCAGGGAAGTGACTTTGAACTCTCACAACCTTGATGTCTTCATCTGCCAACATCAAAATAAAGTCGAATAGGATGGTTGCGGTGTTCATGGTTACATGTGTGAGGGGCATGATTGCATAAGCGTGTAAAGGCCTGGTGTAAAGGAGACACCTCTAGGAAGCGGCAGCTATGACTCCTGCTAGGTGGAGACTACTCACCTTTTTATCTGCACTAAACGATGCACATGAGGCTTTTCATTAAAATAATGAGGCAGCCGACGCGAAAACTTTTCTAAGAGTAAGTAAGCTATTAAAATAGATCAATCAGTTAATGACACCTCCAGAACAAAATCTGTAAAGGTTTGCAACTAACCTTCCCTCCTTCTGTTCCTTCCTTCTTTCCTTTCTTCCTAAAGCCATTAAGCAGGGCTGAGAAAAGTAGGTGTTTGCATTGGAGGGAGGATGGTGGTGAGGGGGCACAGAGTTTGGACAGGGTCAGGAGTGCTTCTGTGTCCCAGACTCATGTGAACAAAGAGACACAACAACTGAATGCTGTATGATCCTAGATTGCTCTTAGGATATTCTTGAAAAATTGGCAAAACACAAATGTGATTTGTAGCTTAGACAGAAGGAATGTCATCTATGTGTATCTTCTGATCTTGATGGTTGTATTGTGGTTATGAAAAAGAATGTCCTTATTTGTAGAAAATATACACTAAAGTAGTCAAGGCTGATGGGCATAATTAGGAAGTGATTCTGTCTGCAACTTCCTCTCAAATGGTTCAGGAAAAAAAAAATTCTTGTCTGGTTCTTGTAACTTTCTGTTGCTTAAAATTATTCCAGAATAAAAATACCTTTAGCATTAATCACAAAAGTTTAGAGTTGTAGCATTGCACTCACCTGATATGAGTGCCAGAGGGGTTTTATTCTCAATATTTGTTGTGCTCAATGTTAATTTAATTAATCCAGATGAGATTATCATTTCCCACATTTTTGCTGCTTCATAATTTAAGTATCTTACCCAGACAACAAACAGTTGCATTTCCAAGTACGGAGTAGTGAGCCCCAACATCAGCTAAGACTGGGTTGAGACTGTCCCCTGCTGCCATCACGTGCTAGCTGTGGAATCTTAACACCCCTGTGTCTCAGTTTTCTCATCCATGAAATGCAGATAGTAATACCTACCTCATGCAGTTGTTATGAGAATGAAGTTTGATAACCTTTGCAAAGCATTTAGACACTGAGTAGAACATATGCAATATTCAATAAGTGTTAGCTGGTATTAACTAATATTATCCTGTCACTCACATAGCTCTATAGTTAAACATAAACATCATTCTATTGATGACAGTGCAGACTCCTCAAGAGTTATGTCAGCTAATTTTACTTTTCAAATATGCACCTTCTAGAGAATTTTGGAACATATGAGATGAAAATGTAGATGGAGAAATACAAAATTAAAGACTGGATTTTTAATATGAGTTTTGTTTGTTTGTTTGTTTTTTTGAGACAGAGTCTCACTCCATTGCTCAGGCTGGAGGAGTGCAATGGCATGATCTTGGCTCACTGTAATGTCTGACTCTCAAGTTCAAGCAATTCTCCTGCCTCAGCCTCCTCAGTAGCTGGGATTACAGGTGTGCACCACCACGCCCAGCTAATTTTTGTAGTTTTAGTAGAGACAGGGTTTCACCAAGTTGGCCAGGCTAGTCTCAAACTCCTGACCTCATGATCTGCCTGCCTTAGCCTTCCAAAGTGCTGGAATTATGGGTGTGAGTCACCATGCCTAGCTGAGTGCTGATTTTTTAAGTTAACTTCAAGCCTTCCTGAGCTGAGAAAAATAAACATACCTATGTATTAATCAGCTATTGCCATAATAATGCTGTGCAGTAACTCACCCCAAAATGCAGTTCCCTACAACAAAAGCATTCTCATGCTCACAGGTTATTAAGATGACTGTGGTTCAGCTGATATAGGCTGGGCTCAGCGGGGTGGTTCTACTACAAGCTGTGAATTGCCTGGGCTTGGTTCCAGAGTGTGACTTGGGTTCAAGCTTTGCTCCATGTATCCCTCATCCTCCTTAAGCCAGGAGCTACAGGGGCATCTTCTTGTCATGGCAAAAGTCAAGAACACAAGCAACAAATCCATTTATGCAGCACATGTAAACCCTTTACTCACATTCCCTCCACTAGCATTTCATTAGCTAAATCAAGTCCCATGGTCAAGCTCAAAATCAATGGGGTGGAAACATTCTCTGCTCACAGTGGGAGGACATTGATATATATAATCTTATTATAGGGGACTGAAGAATTGGGACCAATAATCTAATCTGCAAAGTGCTGGTTTCGAATTGTCTATAGTCTGTCTCTGTCCAGAAATCTGTAGATCTTTAGAAGAAAAGACAGCAGTATACCAGCAGAAAGTACACATTAGATCGTTTCCCCAGGATAGGTATGGATTTATTCAGACTTATTCTCCTTTGTCTTCCTATCACCACGTAGAGTTCACAAAAGGAACTACAGGTATCAGGATAGCAATCCGTGATCATGTTGTTGAGATTTTGCCCTTGCAGAACTCTCCCATGTAGGATTAAACATGGACTGCTTTCTTAGCATAGTCACTTTTCAGCAGGAGCCTTTTATTTCTATAAAATTTCTGAAATGTACTTGCAAACAGTACATGCTCGATAAATATTGGTTGAAAGAGTAGGAGGCAGAGTACTAATATGGGTGAAATTAGAAGGACACAACCAGTAGAATTCTCACAGGTTACTGTGCTTTTTCAGCATGGGAAAGTAAAGTATTATATCACACTCAACGTGAACACTATGGAAATTTATCATCTGAAGTAAATATGTGATCTTAAAGATATATTAACTAAGAAAATGTAGCTTCTGTGTGACATTATTTAAGCTAACAGAATAGCCTCACACTTCCCTGTATTTCTTCACCTTTACTGTAACCCTTTTAAAATCCCTTCTAAAAACCTCAAGTTCACATACCCCTCTGCTTAACTGTTTATTGTTTATGTACTTCCTGTGAAGATAGCTAGACAGACAAGGCTGATATCAAAAACTTATGGGTACTGTGTTAATGTGCCTTGCTTTTTCTACCAGTGGAAGCCCCTGTTTCCCTAAGAACTCACCCATTTGCAGCATTTATAATGGATGGAAACTTCTAAGACAGCCAAAATGTCCTTCTAACAGAATGAAATGAATGCTAATCTAATTGGCCAAGAATGCATATGCTGGGCTTGGAAAAAAAGCCTTCTACATGGGTTCCCCCTGCTGGATTTGAGGATGCACTGTCTTGGAAATTGATGAAAGCAATATACCTGGACCTTTTTTATCTGAGGGCATGTCACTGGAATGGCAAATCCAGCATTCTTCTAGAAAGCATTCACTCTGTGATAAACGTGCCAAGTGTTTCTTGAGTTTGCTTCCCAAGGGCAGAAATACTGCAAACAGAAAACTGTGCCACTGAGACTCAAAGTAGAAAACAAAAGCATGCCACTCAGATGTCTGTCCTAGGGAGTGGGATGGCCTGCAAGGGAGCTAAGGGTAAAAACCCAGAAGCAATGGACTAGGTAAACTGCCAGACTGGTTGTTACTATCAGAAAGCTAGAAAGCTGGATTTCGGGGTCTGACCATGAATTTCCTTTTTATGCATTTACAACTATTAGAACCAATTCCTCACATTTCTATAATTAATTGCTATTTTTCTTTCCCTTCTTATCTTCCTCTCTTCATAAGAAATCTCCCTACCCCTACTCTGTAGAACATGTGGTAACCAGACTAATTTTAAAGGAAGCTTGTCACCTTCAGACTTCAGGGCTATTGTGAAATTGTTAAAAGGTCGTCTGTTGAGGGAGACAGAGAAGCTGGCAGATTTTTCCTTCTTGACTCTGAGTCCATTTGGTGACTCTGAGTCCAAAGGGACAGATATTGGCTAAGCTTTTTGCACATGATCCTACACCAACTTGGTCTTGTTAAGACAGCAAGAACAGCAGAAGTGACCATTTCCTCCCTAGAGCAAAAGCCAATGCTGTTTTCTTCATGGAGATCCAGAACAGGGAAAATGTCAGATAATCGTGTGGTACTTGTAAACATGCCATTTAGAACAATGAATTTAGGTGGCATACAGAGCCACCCCAGGTTCTCATATTCAGGCCAGGTGTGGTGTCTTATGCCTGTAATCCCAGCACTTTGGGAGGCTGAGGTGGGAGGATCGCTTGAGGCCAGGAGTTCAAGACCAGCCTAGGCAACAAAGCAAGATCCTGTCTCTCCAAAAAAATAAAAAATTAGTCAGGCTTGGTGGCATGTGCCTTGTAGGCCTAGCTACTCAGAGGTGGGAGGGTCGCTTGAGTCCAGGAGTTCAAGGCTGCAGTGAGCTATGAACATGCCATTGCACTCCAGCCTGGACAACACTCTGTGTCTATAAAAAAACAAAAAACAGAAGTAGTTATATTGTGCCCGCCATCACAATGGCACAGGGCTAAGCCAATACAGGGGGTCCTATACATATATTTATTTATTGACAACATTCTTCGCCAACCTCAGAATGTCATTCTTTTTTCTTTTTCTGTCCCTCTATTATAAACTTTTTTTTCCCCATTTAGATCAAATCTAAATGTTTCCCCATCTGAAACTTTCTTCAATAGGTCATTTTCCAGACCTGCAGGTGAAATGCTTCCCCACTGCTTCTGAGGTTCTTGCTTCAGCTCTGCCACTGGTGGCCTCCTCTTGGGAGGATTCTCTTGCCTCAGAATTAAGAGTTGGTAGGAGGAGGAGATGGCAGGTCAAAGCACTCAAGCAAAACAACATTACATGATTCGGGCCTACTTATGGGTCAGGAATTTTTAAAGGGCTCAGCTGGGTGTCTCTTCTGCTCCCGTGACACTGGCTGAGGTCATCGCTCAGCTGCGTTTGGTTAGCAGCTGGCTGGGTGGAAAGGTTCAAGAAGGCCTGGCTCATAATTCTGGCCCTTCATGCTCCCCACACATCCCTTCTCTCTCTCTCTCTCTCTCTGTGTGGCTTCCGCCATTTGGAAAGCCAGCCTCAGCTTCTTTACAGCATGGGGGCTGGCTTCCCAGAGGGAGAAAGTGGAAGCTGCCAGTTCTCAGAGGGTAGCTTAGAAGTCCCAGAATATCACTTCCACCATATTCCATTGGTCTAAAGAAGTTTCACGGCCAGTCGGGACTTAAAGAGAAGGGGTGGACTCCACTCCTTCAGACACAAAGCATTTGTGGCCATCTTTAGCCCACATTAAGTATAGGTTGGTAACTTCTGCTTCTATTTTCTATACTTAACTACATGTTTTATACTTTTTTCTTACGTCTTTGTATAAATTCATCATTTTTATTTGCTTCATTTTCCAAACCAAAAGCAATTTGGAGATCCTCCCAGCAATGAGTTATAAAATCATGCCTATACTTAACCTTTAAAAAGTTTATTATTTCAATAGATAAATTCACGGATACAGTAGCTATTTTAAGACAAAAGAAAGTTTTAGATAGTTGCAAATATACAGCCTTCATCGCACCTGACCAGTTATTTTTCATATAACGATATATTATAGCATAAACTAAACCAACATTTGTTCAAGACAAAATATTTTATAGCATAGATATGTTAGATTGCCACATTTAAGTGAAAATTGACCTTTTTTGCAGCATATATGAAAACAGAAATACAAGGCAAGAAACTTTGCCAACATTCCTTACACAGTTCATGTCAAGAGAGAAAAGTGGACTGGAGTTGAAGTTTGTATTATATTTTGGGACATGCGGAACGAGGAGAGAGATGTTACTGGGATCGCTGAGTGAATTTTGTTTACTGCAGTTAAACATTTCATAGCATATCATGTGAGGAGGGATGAGTATAAATGCACCTATTTATGTAGGTAATTTTTCTGTTTCATGCCTCTGATTCATCTCTCTGCCTGGCTTTATGGGGAGTCATGCTACATTGATTACAATTAATTTCAGTTCTGCACATTAGCCATTAAGAGATATTTCAAAAATTGACTTGATGCATTTTTTTTCCTCTGATTTTCTTGAAAGATGAGAACGGTCCAGAGGAAAAGCAAAGTATGGAAGAAATGGAAGGGCAGAGCGGAGATACAGGTAGGCTCAGATTTCTTTTGAGAAGTCTCCTAGGCCTCATCTGCAGAGGTGAACAATAACTTCACTCTACGCTATTGTCTGAAAATGCTTATACCTTTCACCAGATTCACTCCAGTGTTCATTCAGGTCTCCCTCAGGAAGCCACCATCTCCGGTAACTGAGTTGACTGTGCTTTCAAGCAGAGGGGGACATTCTCACAACTCATTCACCAATTCTATTTTTCTTCCCTATAGCAGTTTGCCTGGCAAAGTTCTAAGAGGGACTGGCAGAAGTTGGAAGTGCCAAGCCAGAGCTTGGCTGAGTTAGGTCGAGCTCAAATTAGTAGATTTAGCTTGAAGGGGAAAAAAATGAAATAAAAACTGATTAAAGGAAATGAAAAAGAGGCTTTCCCTATGCAGTGAGTAGAATGTTCTCTAGTCTGCTGCATTAAATTTTGAAGAGCTATGCTTCAGGTTATTTCTCTGCGTATTGTAGGAGATGGTGCAATGGGCCTGACTACCCCACACACAGAGCTCTAAGTAAGATCTAAACCCTTCCTGACATCCCCTCTGTTAACTAAAGGACAGATGTGTCCATTGAAAGTTTATAGATTCCACACTGTAGATTATAAATTGAACATTTTCAAATAAAATAGCACTTAAGTCTCAAAAGGGATTGAAGTCACCTGTGATTTATTATCTCTTTCTACCCATTTTTGTACTCAGGCGTGCTTCCTTTAAAAGAATGATAGGCACAATCATTCACTTACCTACATCCAGCAAAATAAATAAATAAATAAAACTCTCTGTTCCCTTGAGTTACCCGGTTATTCTCTCAATTCTAATGAGCCCCATGGAGGGGCATCTTTGAAATAGTGGGCTCTGCTGTTTGCCAAGCACGTCCTAGGCCATATGCGAAACTCTTGGAATTAAACCAGGTAGTGTGATAAGTTTTTCACTGTAAACTTCTTACATTAACCTTGGAGATTTTATTGGGAATTGGAAGCTTTTATTATTAACCTGGAAGATGGAATTGAAGGAGGCCAATCAGAGAAAGCACTGAAGCAAGGCAGCAAGGACTTTGTGTACCTGCAACTGTGTCGGCCGGCACCCTTTGCTGCAACATAGTCCTTGCAATGAAATGAATTTCTGATACAGAAAAATGTTGTTATCCAACCCTCCCCTACCCCCGACCCACACATTATGCTTCATAGCAGATGAGTGAAAAGCTGTCACTGTTTTTATTGTTTGGGGCTGACAAGTATTAGTTGACTAACTGCTGACAGCTGAGGTCATTCTGTGACTGTTGAGGTTTCACAGGTTTTATTCACTCGCTGCTCTGTCCCAAACTGCCTTTTTTTTTTTTTTTTTTTTTGGAGACAGAGTCTTGCTCTGTCACTCAGGCTGGAGTATAGTGGTGCAATCTCGGCTCACTGCAACCTCTGCCTCCTGTGTTCAAGCAATTCTCGTGCCTCAGCCTCCTGAGTCGCTGGGACTACAGCCATGCACCACTATGCGTGGCTAATTTTTTTTTTTTTATTTTTAGTGGAGACAGGGTTTTATCATGTTGGCCAGGCTGGTCTCAAACTCCTGACCTCAAGTGATCTGCCCACTTAAGCCTCCTAAAGTGCTGGGATTATAGGCATGAGCCACCTCACCCAGCCCCAAACTGTCCTTATCGACAAAGATTGTTTCCTATCCTTGTATGTATGTGCACCCACACACTTATGCATGCACTCACATTTGCCTATGTTTGATTTATTCATTCTTTTCCCTTTAACTGCTGAGAACAAGCAGTTTGTGATTTGAGGTCACCTTGCCTGTGAGGAGAGAGTGATGGAATGTCAGCCCTCTTCTCCAGTCCTTGAATCTGATAGTGTTATCACCACAATAGGAGCTCTTATCAATGTAAAGAAGAGTCCTAATGTATCCCTGAGTGACTCCCCTTGCTTTGCCAAGTGAGCTCACTGGCTGGCAGAGGCCAGTGGCAGAATCCACCTAGAATCCTGGCCATCGTCAACACTCATTGTTACGTTGCACTGCTCATTTCATATCCTCCTAAACAGAGCGCAGAGAAATCGAAGATGTGGTTATAGGTCGTTAAAGCTCTTTTGACCTGCTGGTATTTTTCCAAAATAAAAGTATCTTCTTTTCATTCAATATAATTTCCAGCTTCAATTTTGATTATGTAGCTGTGCAGGCCTCTTACACATCATGAAAAAACAGAATCTCAAAACAATGTAATCAAGCAGTTTTGACTGTTGTCATGATCAAATCAGTTCAAAGTTGTAGATAATATTCTTCCAAAAAAATTGAACAAATTCATAGCAAGGATTCATTGTATTGTAGGCATCGTTCCAGGCACTGAAGAATATACCCAACAATCAATAAAAATAACATCCCTGTTTCCTTGAAATTTATATTCTGGTGGAGGTTCCAAACAATAAATAAAAATGATAAAAACATCAATAGTGATAAATGCCTTGCTGAGAAATAAGGAAACAGAAGGAATGCCCAGAAGGCAACTTTCTATGGTCTGGGTTTGGGACAGACTCTCTGAGGAAGTGATAGTTAAAATGAGATCTAAACAATGAGATGGTGAGAGAGTGTTCTGTTCCAAAGGACACTTGACCTGAAAGTCACAGTACATGCATTGTGGACAAAAGATGGGCTAGAAAAGACCTTATTTGTGATTTTTTTCCAAATATGTGTTAGTTTTCATGCATATATGAATTATCTTTAGTTCCCTGACCCTGCTACTACATAAAAAACTATATATATGTGTGTGTGTATATGTATATATGAACTATATAGTTATATGTATATAAATATACTATATATGTATAAATATACTATAAACTCGAGTACATATAGTATATATACACACATATACACACATAATGTACATATAGTATATACACATTACATAATGTGTATATATACTGTGTGCAGTATACAAACACATATATAATGCCTATATATAATGTCTATATATAGTTCTTCATGTAGTAACAGGGAATATATATAACTATATGTTGCTATTGTATATAACTATATAACTATACATATTCTCTGCTACTACATGAAAAACTATATACTATATATGTATATGCATACTATATATACTCTATAGTTTATATATAGCATATTTATACATATAAACTATATGTAGTATATGTATATAGCTATATATATAACTATTATATATATAACTATATAACTATACATATTCCCTGATACTACATGAAAAACTATATATAC
The DNA here is from genome assembly GCA_963573385.1 of Cacajao melanocephalus. Classification (NCBI taxonomy): domain Eukaryota; kingdom Metazoa; phylum Chordata; class Mammalia; order Primates; family Pitheciidae; genus Cacajao; species Cacajao melanocephalus. The sequence continues at coordinate 32,947 of CAUYLG010063805.1, forward strand.
TATATATGTATACTATATATATACTCTATACTATATATAAACTATAGCATATTTATATGTATAAACTATATATATAGTGTATATATATATATAGATCTCCACACACATGTATATAGTTTTTTATGTAGTAGCAGGGTCATGGAACTAAAGATAACTCATACATGCATGAAAATGAACACACATTCAGAAGCAAGTCACAAATCACACATTTTCTAGCCCATCATTTGTCCATAATGTGTGTGTGTGTGTGTGTGTGTGTGTGTGTGTGTGTGTGAGAGTGTAGATTCCTTTTCCAGTTATCAGGTATTAAACATTGCAAATGATTTTAGCAATCCTTCCTGTCTAGATTTGCTGTTTGAATGGGAGTAGGCTAGCTATTATCCTGGAGGCCAAACATGGCTAGAGTCACCGGGGGGCTGAGGACACTGAGGAGAGAGGTCTACTCTAACGCGGTTAATTGGTGCTGTGAGGGGAACAGAGAGTTCCACGTCCTTACTCCCCATTCTCCCATTCTGTTCTCGGGTGACATGAAAGCTCCTCATGGCTGCTGGTGCCCTGTGTTGAATGCTCCCCTTCTTTCCGGCCTCTGCACTGACAGCCATCAGAGCTGCTCCCTGCAGTCTGACAGCCTGGCATAATGGAGCAGAAGTGCTGTGCTAAGAAAAAGCAAACTTTAGAAACACACACATAAAAGCACTTTGTAGGAACTTGCAAGGATATACGTTCTTTCACAATCTGTTACCAAAAAAAATATATACCATCCTTTGAGGGATGAAGAAGAAACAAAATGCCAGAGGATGCGACTAGAAACAAATAGCATTCTTCACCAAAAAATAGATTGTAGCCCACTGGTCTCTGACTTAACTGAAGGTTTCTGTTTCACTAATTATAAAAGAGAGTCCCAAACCACTAGCCCCTTTAAAGAGCATTCTGTGTAGTCAAGCTTGCGTCAGGCTCAGGCTTTCTTTGGTGGAGAGTGGAGGGAGGTGCAGGGTGGGAAAGCCACAGCTTGACTTCTGGAAGGATGAACTCTGAAGCAGTTTCTTTTTCTGCTTTATAGATGGTGTCAACACTGTCACTGTGCCTGGTCCCTCTTCAGAAGAGGCAGTTGAAGACTGTAAAGATGAAGGTATGAGACCACTAACTACATCTAAAAATTGCAGACTCTTAAAAGAGACTATCTGGACTTTGTTTATATAGAAAATTGAAGCAGCAAGTCAAATATAACTAGGTTTTCTTAAGTGTCTCTGCTTCCAATGCAATCAAATATCCCATCTACTCTCTTTTATTACATATCTAGCCTCTTTAGAATATATATATAATATATATTTTTTATATATTATATATATATTTAGACTATATATATATTTAGAATGTATATATTTATATATATATTTAGAATATATATATTTATATATATATAAAACATTTACATTTGTTCCTTTGGAAAATAACTGTTTATGAAATGAGAGAATGACCAGAGAAATTGTTTAGAGATGTTTATTTGAAACACCAGAATTAGTCCTGCTATTTACAGCCACTCATCAGGAAAAGGTTTGAAAGAGTAGCATTTGAGGACCTCCAACCAGGGAGCACCATTTTTCAAAAAAGAAAGAAATATTTGAAAGGCATCCTTAGAAATGAATCTTTGGCAAGAACATCATTCTCCATTCTGTCGACAGTTACTCTGAGAAAATACTGCTGACCCAAGTAGTATTTCCAGAAAAAGAAAAAAAGTAAAAGAAAATCTCAGTTTTCTAGGAGACAATTTGAGGAAGGAAGAAGTAGTGGAGACATTGATGTGGGAATGCTAGAATTTAAAAAATATGTATCTAAAGGAAAACAGAATAGTCCTCCCTTTTCTGGCTCTCTTGGTTCATTGGCAAGTCCCCAGATGAAAAGGTAATATAGGCATACCTTGTTTTCTTGCACTTCGCTTTACTCTGCTTTGAAAATATTGCATTTTTTACAAATTGAAGTTTTGTAGGAACCCTGCATCAAGCAAGTCTGTTGGGATCATTTTTCCAACAGCATGTGTTCATTTCATGTCTCTGTGTCACACTTTGATAATTCTCACAATATTTCAAACCTTTTTACTATTATTCTATCTGTAATGGTGATCTGTGATTAGATATCTTTGATGTTACTATTATAATTGTTTGAGGGTGTTATGTACTGTGCCCATATAAGATAGTGAACTTACTTGGTAAATGTGGTTCTGACTACTCCATTGACCCACCATTACCATGTCTATCTCCCTTTTCTTGGGCCTTCCTATCCCCTAAAACACAATATTGAAATTAGGCCAACTAACAGACCTACAATGGCCTCTATATGTTCAAGTGATAGGAAGAGTTGCATACTAAATCACACTTTAAATCAAAAGCTAGCTATGATCACACTTAGTGAGGAAAGTATGTTGAAAGCTGAGATAGGCTGAAATCTAGGCCTCTTGTACCGAGTTGTGAATGCAAAGGAAAAGTTCTTGAAGGAAATTAAAAGTGCTGCTCCAGTGGACACATGAATGATAAGAAAGTAAGACAGCTTTATTGGCAATGAGGAGAAAGTTTTAATGGTCTGGACAGATGATCAAACCAGCCACAACATTCCCTAAGCCACAGCCTAGTCCAGAGCAAGGTACCAGCCCTCTTCAATTCTACTAATACTAAAAGAAGTGAGAAAGCTGCAGAAGGAAAGTTGTACATTAGCAGAGGCTGATTCATGAGGTTTAGGGAAACAAGCTGTTTCCATTACATTAATGTGCAAGGTGAAGCAGCAAGTACTGACGGAGAAGCTGCAGCAAGTTATCCAGAAGATCTAGCTAAGATCACTGATGAAGGTGGCTACACTAAACAACAGATTTTCCATGTAGACAAAACAGCCTTCTCTTGGAAGATGAGGCCATTTTGCACTTTCATAGCTAGAGGGGAGAAGTCAATGCCTGGCTTCAAAGGACAAGCTCGCTCTCTTGTTAGGGGCTAATGCAGCAGGCAACTAAAAGTTGAAGACAACACTTATTCACTATTCCAAGAATCCTAGTGTTCTTAAGAATTCGGTGAAGTCTACCCAACCTGTACTATGTAAATGGCACAACAAAGCCTGTGTTATAGCACGTCTGTTTATAGCATTGTTTACTGAATATTTTAAGCCCATTGTTGAGACCTACTGCTCAGAAAAAAAATGATTCTTTTCAAAATATTACTGCTTATTGGCCATGTACCTGGTCTTCCAAGTGTTCTGATGGAGATGTACAAGGAACTTAGTGTTGTTTTCATGCCTGCTTACACATCTGTTCTGCAGCCAATGGATTAGGGGGTAATTTTGACTTTTGAGTCTTTCTATTTAGAAATATATTTTCTAAGACTATAACTGCCAAAGATAGTGATGCCATCCTTTGATGAATCTGGGCAAAATAAACTGAAAATCTGGAAAGCATTTACTATTCTAGATGACATTAAGAATATTCATGATACATGAGAGGAGCTGAAAATATCAACATTAGCAAGGGTTTGAAAGAAGGTGATTCCAACTTTTATGGATGACTTTGGAAGGTTTAAGGCTTCAGTGGAGGACGTAACTAAAGATGTGGTAGAAATGTCAAGAGAACTAGAAATGGAGACTGAAGATGTGACTGAACTGCAATCTCATGAAAAACTTGAACAAACGAGAAGTTGTAACTTATTTATTAAAAAAAGAAAGTGGTTTCTTGAAACAAAATCTGCCCCTGGTGAAGATACCGGAGTTTGAGAGTATTGAGTTAAATTTTTTTTTTGAGATGGAGTTTCGCTCTTTTGCCCAGGCTAGAGTGTAATGGCACAGTCGCAGCTCACTGCAACCACTGCCTCCCAGGTACAAGCGATTCTCCTGTCTCAACCTCCCAAGTAGCTTGGATTACAGGCATGTGCCATCATGCTCGGCTTTTTTTTTTTTTTTTTAGTAGAGACAGGGTTTCACCATCTTAGGCTGGTCATGAACTCTTAACCTCAGGTGATTCACCTGCCTCAGTCTCCCAAAGTGCTGGGATTACAGGTGTGTACCAGCACACCTGGCCTTACTGAGTTCAGTTTTAAGATAATTTCTACTGTGGGTAAAATGCCATCTCATTGCATGCCACAGAGAAATCTTTTGTGAAAGGAAGAGACAATTATTGTGGCAAACTTCATCATTGTCTTATTTTAAGAAGTTATCATAGCTACCTCAACCTTGATCAACCAAGTGGTGGTCACCAACATTGAGTGGGCAGTAGTGGCCTTCAACATTAAGGTAAGACCCACCGCCAGGTAAAAGATTTCAAGTTGCTGAAGGCTCAGATGATGATTAGCATATTTTAGTGATAAAGTATTTTTCAAGGAAAGTACATTAACTGTTTTTTAAGACATGGTATATCTAAAACTATAACTGATGTTAAATACTCATGTAGAATCTGATAAGAAACCCTAGGTCATCTGAGAGAGACAAAAAAATCTGATCAAGTGTGATCAGAGTGAAAACAGAAAGTGGTGTTCATCTTAAGCAAAAGTTTTGGACATTCCAATCATTTAGTTTGTGACAAAATTTTAGAGTGTCGTGAAGTTGAGTGGCAGAGTTTAAAAAACATGAAAGGGGGATAATTTAATTTGAATATGGCCATGTTTCTGGCTGAGATTTTTCCTGTTGAGTTGTTTAGTTTGGAGATATCACACCTTCACAGAAGCACACTGTTTGTAATGTTTCTTGATGCTTTTAGGATTTCACACCATTAATTGCTGATGCCAGGATTTGCTTTTTGGGATACTTTTAGGATTTTTTTTAACATAAAACTTTTAATGATGGTAACTCCATCAAGGGATGCTGTCATGTATCACAAATACAGTTCCTATGTAAGACTAAATGTGAAGTTTTATGAGTATTACTGAAATAAGTCATTAATATCCATTAACCTATTTACCTAGGGAAAATAGAAATATTTTGAAATTCACGCTAGTATGCAATCTTCTTTCAATTAAAAATAGAATGCTTACGGTATGATTTTTGCCTTTTTCTTCTGAAATAGCATGTACAGAAAGCCACTGTTTTTAATTGATTATCAGTTCAAAGCCTAGACCAGCTCAGAACAAGTGTCTAATGCTTATGGAACTACCATCTTGACTGATAGATACATAACTTGGAATAAAAAAAAATCCATTGGAATCCTTTAAGATTGAGGTCAAGATAAGGTTAAAAGGCAGTCATATGTGTTGAGGATTCATTTCAAACATTCTCCATTATTAGCTTTCATGCAGAAATATCTCTTCTCAGTGACATCTGGGCTATTTTAGAGAGCTGCAGCTATAAGATTGCTTATAGAAATGCTCATTACACTCTCCAGTTTAAGTGGCAGAACATTTTTGCTGATCAGATGTCCTGAAGAAGCCTTTGCTCTCTTGAGTTTTTCAGACTTTGATCCTGACCAAGCATCTCCTTTGGCTTGAGAATCACTGATATTATGGACAGTCTTTATTTCTCTTTCTAATATAACTCCCAAGGATTTTGAGATTCATTCAGTTGTTTCCAGCTTTGCTTGTTAGTGGGCTGGCTTTACATTTGTTATAACTTTGGTTTCCACAGGAAACTAGCATCTTCTAGAATGCAAGGATTGAAAACAAACAAACAAAAATTAAGATGGTTCATGTCACTTTGGAGACAAGATTTTTAAAAAATTAGAATGGTCCTGTGAAAGTTGAAGAATTTCAAAAGGAAGTATTGTAACCCAGGTGTCCTCTATGCCAGCAATTTTGTTTTAATGTTCTAGACACAGTTTCCACTGGGAACCAAAAATCCATGCTTGCTGCCCACTTAGCCCATGCACTTGCTAACTGTGCCAGCTGCCAACAGAAGGAGATGCAACTGACTGGCTCATGGATCAAGAGCTAGATTGTGAGCTACACACTGATGGCACCTGTTCCCAATGACTCATTACAGCCATAGGGTGAGCAGGAGTTGAGCTGGGAGCATGAGATATTAGCAGGAAGAATGCTGATGAATAATTCATCTGGAGTGCATGCCAAGGATTTGGCAACCAGGGTTGAATTGAAATTAACTCCAAGGTAAAGCTGGCCAGGGAAAAGATCTGCGGGTTGGTAGGCATTCTGAGGTTATTTGTGAAATAGGATGTGTACTTATCTGTTGAGGACTTACACTGGTTAAAAATACTCTGTTGATTTAATGGTGGTTTGCACTTTAAATCCTTAAAAACAAATTTAGGGGTACAAGTGTGAAGGCTATTTAAGTTAACAAATACACAAGCAATCGTCTTAAAGGGACATATAAACACAGAAGTAAAATTCATAGGAATATCAAGTACTCCAGATGAAACTTCTGCAAAGTTATTATTATTACTATTTAAGATATAGTCAACCTTCTTAAGACAAAGAAGATGCTCTGTTCTAGTTTTCTCAACACTTTAATAGCTCATTTTGACCCATAGCCAAGGCCAAGGCAGCTTTCTGGAGGAAAAGAAAATGCTGTTTAAACTCATCTTGATTCACCTGTCTTATTATTTAATCAGTACCTAATTTAAATTTGAAGGTTGACTAGACCAAATCATATGCTCATTAATATTAAAAGTAAAATCAATTAATACTCAGGTACATACCCAAGCTTGTATTCCTTCGGAACACTGTGTAAGTCATACAATTGCTGTTTGGTATTTATGAAATGGGATGTTACCTGGCAAAGAGGCTGGAGTGCAGTGGCAGGATCTCGGCTCACTGTAACCTCCACCTCCCAGGTTCAAGCAATTCTCCTGCCTCAGCCTCCCGAGTAGCTGGGACTACAGGCGTGCACCACCACGCCCAGCTAATTTTTGTATTTTTAGTAGAGACGGGGATGGTCTCGATCTCTTGACCTCGTGATCCACCCGCCTCGGCCTCCCAAAGTGCTGAGATTACAGGCGTGAGCCACTGCGCCCAGCAGCAAAGGATTTCTTAACCCTTAATCTAGTTTCAGACCTCTTAAAGTCAAAATTACTGTAGGAAAAGGGGAAAGCTAGAGCCAAGAGTAAGCCTTGCCAAAGTAAACAAAAGAGAAAGATTACATATGAGGAAGAGGATTCAGGCATGTGCAAGAGATGAGAGCACAAATTATTCCAACCACTGAGCGCTGTAAGCCTGGCCAGTGGTGTGGACTCGAAATTACTCTGAAAAATGGCATTGTTTCTGTTCTTTGCCTAAGCTGTTGAAAAGAAACAAAACCAAGGCCACCACTGAAATTCCTCTCAAGACTCTCCAGGCTAATTTTTCTTTTCCTAGTCCCATTCTTGGTGTTCACCATGCCCCACCAAGTGCCCTCACCCCTTCACTCATCAGAGCGAGGACAAGGCTGTCCTCTGCCCTGGATCCTCAGTGACAGAGTGTCTGAATACGCTTGAGCACACCTGAGTTCTTGGATATTAGGAGCCTTAAGTGTAACATGAAAGTGGCTGTCCTCTGCTAGTATACTGAAGGGGAAAGAACTAAGATACACTGAGTGTCTCCTGTACACAGTGCTTTACATTTATGACAATGTAGTCTTCATTTCTCAAAAGGGTAACCTGACACTCAGAGAAGGAGAGACGAAAAGGGTGTGTGTGTAGCAAGTGGGGATAGGAGAATGATTTTATTACTGTTAACTGCCATAGCTAATACCTACATGAGCTTATGCAATCCCTTTAAAAGGTAGTATTTATTCTATTTTTAATATAAAAATTATTTTTGCTTATAAGAATATATCTTTATTATAAAATATTTCCAATGCAAAAAAAATAAAAAGTGAAAGCATATAGTAATTTTCCCGTTAAAGATTAAATTGTAGGAAAATAAAAGTCTTAATTCTCTTGCTTCATTTAACGGTAATACTGTGAATATTTACCCATGTCTTTAAAAGTTTCGCAAAGCCATGAATTTTACTGGTGTCATAATATTTCATCATCTGGTTGTCCTACAATTTGCATAGCCAATGCCCTAATGTTAGATAACTTGGTTATTTAAAGTTTTCTTCCTATGATAAATAATAGAGAAATGCAGTGCCTACATTCTAGATAAATCTTTGTGCATATCTATGATCAGTTCCTCAGAACAAATTCCTGGTTTTTATTGATTTATAAGAAAAAAGGTTAAAACATTTTAATTACTTACATATATTCTCTTATTTTAAAAGTAATGTATGTTTATTACACAAAAAGCAAAAGGAGAAATGAAAAATATCACTCATAACCCCAGTGTCCAGAAATAAGCATGTGTAATATGCTGATATATAAACCCTCAGTGTTTATCCAGGCAGCCTCATACATATATGGAGGGTTTTTTTTTTTTTAGGGTATTCTGCAATGCATACAAGTTTGAACCTGCCTTTCAAATATAACAATACAGTGTAAAATTCTTTCCTCATCTTTTGGTAGTCTATCATCATTTAATTATGTATTCCAATAAATAAATGTTTATATTCTTATCTAGTCTCAATTTTGAATCATGTATGTGGTTTCAGTTTTAAATTCCACACTGATCAGAAACATCCTTTTACCTTATAAAATGATCATGATCATTTCTGTAAGAAAATTCTAATAAATGTGAATACATACAAATGTTTGTGTTTTCTACAATGAATAGAGCTTTTTTTCCTTTTTCTGATTGTTTAATTAATATGTTTTTATAGAAAATTCAAATAATGGAAGACAGTAAAAAATATGATATGTAATCACACCATCCAGAGATAACTACCATCCTCATTTTGGAGACTATCCGTCACGCATCTCTTTCTGAATATATGAACATACACAGTTTTACGTAAAATGTGTGATTTTAATGCAATTCTTCTCTTTTTGTTGCTTATTTCCTCCTCACCATTCAATCACTCAGAGAGTAAAATACACGCAGTAAGAGTCTAATCTCTTCTTCCAACTACCTGGGCCCAGATTCCAACTCTACCCTGACCAAGCTGTGTAATCTTTGGCAAATTATTTAGTCTCTCTACACCTCAACTTCAGTTTCCTCATACATAAAATAAGAACAATAATAGCACTACCTCAAAAACATTAAACATTAAAATGATTAATCCATTTAAAACATTTTCAAGGTGTGCATGGTACACAGTAGGAGACCCAAATATTTTAGCCATTATTAAATTATATATATATATGTGTAATGCACAAATATTGTATTATATTTCACATATTTTGCCAAATCTTGCTCTGTTACAGGCAGCCAAACTTTGCAGAAATCTCTGCCAGTCATTCTGCAATGATCTAATTAATCAATTTTAAAGTTCACATGATATTCCATAGTTTGGCTGTACCGTAATTTATCCAGCCATTTTCCGATGATGAGCAATCACTTTCTTTCCACTCTATTGCCACATACTGTATGTGGCAATAGACATCTTTGCGCATATCTCTTTATATGCTGATGCTTTTATTTGTATGGAAAGATTCCAGGAATGTGAATTTTGCTTTAAGGAGTGTGTGTTTTTAATAGACGTTGCCAAATTGCTTTCCCGACAGGCTATAGCAATTCATATTTCTATCAGCAACTGTTGTTTTTATTCTTTCTGATTTTTTGACAGATCAACGGGTGTCAAGTAATATCTCATTATTACTTTTAATAAGTCAGTGTTATTGTCACAGTTTTGCAGATAACTGAGGCTCAGAAAGTTTGAACAGCTGGATCAGTTTCCCAAAAGCTAGAACCAGAATTTGCAAGCCAAATCTGTCTGAACCCAAACCCCATGCATTTTCTCTCCACCATGCTGCCTCCCATATCATGAATTTCAAGCAGAGGACTTTCTTTGCCTGAGTGGTTAGGATGCAGGTATGTCCAGAGAAGGAAGAGGGTAGCATGGGAACCCTGGGACCTGTGCAAGGTGAGAAGGGAGTGGAACCATGGCAACAGGGAGGGAAGTTTGGAGCTAGCTGCTTGGTCCACATCATGACCTTGACCCTAACCTGGGGACTACAATGAAATGAGTATACAGAAACCTCCAGTCATGCCCCCCACTAGATATAGAACCCAAATCACTTTATATGATATTCCTGGTCCTTTTGTGCTTCCTTAGACCCTGCCTGTGCCTTACTCTATAGCCCAACTCGGTTATGTGTCCTTTCCCAAATGCCACTGACCTAAAGCATTCTGCCCTCACTCTGTCACATCCATTTTGTTCTTTGTTCTGTACATGAAATCCTAACCATTTTTCAAAGTCACTTTCAATATCTTTCTTACCCTAACTAGAGCCTTTACTCCATCCTTCCCTTCCCCTCATCCTTCTTCTTCCATCACAAATTATCTGAGCAAACATTACAATGACAGAAATTATAATAGATAGTGCAGGTGATGGGGTGATGCATGCATATTTTCACCTTTCCTGATTTCTGCCCTCTTCATTACAATTCACCCCGTAGAGTAATAAACTATCCTGCTTCTCATAAATTTGTTTGTAAACCTTAAACATTATCATGTACCTTGTATCAATATTAGTTATATACATAGGTAACTCACTAGAATGTAGATCTCTTAAGAGCAAGTACAAAATCTCATTCATTTTCATGTTCTCCACAAAGTTCAACACAGTGGCTTGCACTTAGTAGGTCCTCATATTTGTTTAATCAAAAGAAATAAAATGGTGTGTACATAGCAGTTTGTCTGATGCTGTTGATGATTTAAGTTTCTTGGAGAACTTAATCGAGAGCCATGCGTAAAATTAGAGATTTCACATGACTCCAGAAAGTGTGAATGAGAAATGATCTGAAATTTTTCCCACAAGAATTAACTAGAGAATTGGGCCACTTTTAATTCTAATATTATTGCCACTTTCCCAAATTTATTTTTTACTATTAATAAGGCTCCTAATAAAAGAAACTCCCCTTCAGGGTTCTCTTTTTTCAGAAATAAATTTTCCCAAAAATGTCACACTGCAGAAATATAAAAGGTAAATTCAAGCCGGAGACTTTTCCTATGTGTTCACTTTCAGACTTGGATACTCTTCTCCTCTAATAGAATAAAATAAACTTCTTTTAGAGAAGTAGATATTTAACTACTATTTAATATAGTTTAAAATACTCCTAAGTGGCAGTTGGAAGGCAAGTGGTAGTTCCCTTCCAAATACACTTTGATATGCATGTATTATTTTCCTTACTAATTATGTATGGCTATAATAATATGTTTGTAACAGTCAATTCAGTTATATGATCTCTTGGAACATATTTCTAAAGATCTAGTGAATGAGATTTGAAGACAAAATCATCCTAGACTAGGACATGGAGATTATTTGAATGGGTTTACAATCCCTTTGTCCCACATACTATTTTGAACGTGATTTATGTCCAAATAGGTCAAAATTTATATGAGCAGCCTTGTGATCATTTTCAAATTTAGTGGCCTTGTTTTCAGATTCCTTGGGCCAAGCCATGAAGCCTTTATGAGTCTCAATTTATTTCAAATTCACATCACCACTGCTGTGTGGCCTTTGGTAGTGTTTTTAGCTTGTGCCTCAGTTTTCTCATGTGTGAAAAAGGGAACCATAATAGTGTTTTGATCATGGGGTTGCGAAAACTGAAAGAGTTAATATATTTAAAGTGCTTACAACAGCTTCTCAAACAGTAAACTTTCAACAAAGTTGTCAGCATTATCGTTTTTTACAATTATTGTTATTAAATGTATTTGCTGGCTTTAAAATCCTAACTACTCCAGGTGGGACAGTCATTTGTCATTGAATCATCACCAAATCAAGAAATCTGCTGATATGCTAATGCAGGTTAGAGAGGTTCAATAACTGGTAACATTCAAAATATTTAACAACAGATATTGCCCAGCCCCTGACCATCAAGGGGAGCATTCTCCAGTACACCATAGGGTGTGCACCAGTTGAATACTGAAAAGCAACTGGAATAAACTATGCAGGCAAGCAGAAACACCTGAGAAATCTCTTCTAGCTTCCATTTACTAATGGAGATTTGGTAACTGGGTATCTTCACTTGAATATCAGACATTCCTTTAGTGCTTTCCTTAGATTTTTCTGCTTTCTTTGTGTTTTATTCTCTTATAGATAAGACCTAGAATGGAAGGTCCCCAGTTCATATTTTGGAATACTTCTGTGGGCATCACCTAATAAAAGTAATCATATATCTTCAAAACCAGCACAATTTTTAGAGTGATTGACAGGGAGCTGCTAATAATTGTACCAGAATTGACCTGATTCATTAGGACTATAGAAACCCAAGATGTATCCTTACCCAACCAAAAGTGCATGAAGTCTTTTCTGTCTACAAATTAAAATCATAATACTTCTCACTCATATTTGTTTAACTTTGAGTCCCAATATGTACTATTTTTAGAGTATGTATTTTTCTGACCCTGTCACTTCTTTTTAATTAGTATAAAACATATTTGGAGTAACTCTTTAGAATATTTCCACAAAAGGTAGTGTGTTTAGCCCATCTGAGTAAACACAAAACATCTGCCAGTGAAGTGTAGTCTATTTTTCTATGAAATATCATTTAGACTAGCTCAGGAATTCTCAATGTGCAGTGGACTCAAATACACATTAATATTTGAATTTAAAAATAAATACTGTACTTTAAGCATTTTTATAAGTATTTCCAGAGTTAATTTTGAAGGCACATATTATTGACACTACATAAGATAGGACTGTACTCAGAACAGGTGGCTTCTGACAGCAGCAAGACCCTCATAGCAAGATGAGGAAGGAGGGTGTGTTAACCCAACAGCAGTGGCCTCTGCCCAGTTGTCTCCACAAGGCCACAGAAGCCCAACGATCCATGTGTCACCAACTGATCACTGTAAATAAAGTGGACCTGCTTCCTCAACCCTGTCAAAAAGGACAAAAACAAAGACTAAAGGAAGAGATGGCTCTACTGAAAAACAGAAATTATGACAATAGTTCATGTAGAATGGCACATCACTGTATTTTGACTGGGCAAAAACACTGGAGAAAGGTACTTCTTCTGAAGTGAATTCAGATCCATAAGCAACAGCGTCAGGCTCTTGCTCAGATATCCCCATGTTTAAAATTTTATAGCATCTTTGATGATGTTATAAGTGTTCTTTGATAAATGAGTTCCACAGTCAAAACATTTTGGAAACTATGAAGTTAGGCAAAGTTAAGTAGTTTTTCTATAATGCAGAACTCAGAGCCTTCACCACGCTAACATGCATTGAAACGCTCATGGTAGATGGAAGTATGGGGCATTTCCCACATTAATTGACTAAATGTGATTTTTAGAATTTTGTTTGCTTGCTCCCCCCTTTTTTGTTGATAGAACTTTTAAAAAATCTAACAAAACATAGTTTGGGAAACAAACTTACAGCCCTGTGGAACCGTAAGTCCACTGAACCTCTTTTTCTTCTCAGTCTTGAGTATGTCTTTATCAGCAGCATGAAAACAGACTGATACATAACGAGACAAATATTTCTGTCAACCTCTTCCTCAGGGTAGATGGTTAAAGCCTTGAGACCACTCCAAGTACCAGGCCCTGGGTTTCCCTGAGTCTTCCTTCATGGTTTCAGGAAAATCAGCAACCATTTTTTTTATCAGTCCCATAGTCTTCTGCATCCTCCTTCTCGCTGCCTGCTTCCTGCAGCTTTCTTCCTACCAGAATCCTGGTATAGACTAGTCTAGACTTGGATATCCAACCACTTGATTTATCACCTAACACTGATATATACCAGCATCAGCAGGAGGAGAAGCGGGTCAACACCACCAAGCATCCAGCTCAAGTTTACCCTTCCACACATACATCTCCCTCTTCTCTGCAGTATTGTCTGAGGTCAGAGTCCCTCCCAGATTCTTCCCCAGGGCTTTTCTCAAGGTGGAGCCAACAGAGTACATCAGACTCTGGGGAAACACATTGGTTGAACAGTTGCCCAGTATCTTCCAGAGATGGATGATATTGTTAGTATTTCCCTACTTTTCTATAATTTTACCCAACCAAGACTTAGGTTGGGTAACATTCTCGAAGCCACACAAGTTGAAGGCTAAATAATAGATTTGAGTCTACCGCCATATCACCCTGAATGCGCCCGATCTAGTCTGATCTCAAAATAATAGATTTGAGAAGAGACTTTTCAAAAACACTCCCATTTCTGTGGGTTTTTATTTTCCCTTATGAGTCTGCTCATGGTATACATACATGATGGAATACTATTCAGCCATAAAAAAGAAAGCCTGTCATTTGTGGCAACATAGATAGAACTGGAGGACATGACGTTAAGGGAAATAAGTCTGGAAAAGAAAGTTAAATACCACATGTTTTTACTCATTGGCAGAAGCTAAAAAAGGTTGATCTCATAGAAGTAAAAAGTGAAACAGGATACTGGAGGCTGGAAAGGGTAGGGGGAAGTGGCGGGGATAGAAAAAGATTTGTTAAAGGATACAAAATTACATCTAGATAGGAGAAATAAGTTCTAGCATTCTATAGCATTGTGGGATGAATATAGTTAACAATAGTATACATTATAATTTCCAATAGCTAAAAGGAGTATATTGACTGTTCCCAGCACAAAGAAATGATAAATGTTCCAGATGTTGGATATGCTAATTACCCCAGTCTGATCACTCTACATTATATTTATTGAAACATCACCATGTACCCCATGAATATGAACAATTATTCTATGTCAATTTAGAAATGAAATAAATTTCAATTTAAAAATTTAGCTCAAAAAGGAAACATGCATACACCTAAGTTAAGGCTTTATTGAATGTCAGCTAATCCAGCAAGAAAAAAATAAATGATAAATACTTGATTTTGTAAAAATGTTTCTGTTTTCAAGGAAAATGGTATGTTTCGATTGTCTGCTATTTTTAAAGTCAGTGATGCCTAGAACTAAATGATAGTATGTTTTGATTTATGCATGCTCTGTGTTTTATGGCAGACTCACTCTATAATTTTTGTGATGTTTTCATTATTTACATCCTTTCTTATTCCAAAATCATATTTGGAGTCATTCCCTCAAAACTGACACCTGTTATAAAGCACGATGGTCTTCATGTAAACTAATAAATGAGAATATGTCACGATGGAGGTTCAGACAGAACCCTGATTCATGAATTTGCTCACTGTGTTTTCTAGTGACAGATAACTAATTATATATTTGGTCTTGAAGTTCACACACTCATGTGTTAAACAGATAGCTGGCTTTAATGAGTCCAAGATTAAGTGTTTATGTTTGAACCCTATATACCTTAGCTAACCTTTATATAAGTCAAAGTTCATGGTCATATTAATATATTGCACTTGAAGATCATTTCATTTCATAAGTCAGGTAAAAAGTCTACCACCATTACCAAACAAAGCAAAGTCAATAGATCACAGCACACTCCTTCTTGAATGCCTATAATACCCTCAGGTTTCCCTCCAAGTAAAATGCAAACAGCTCATTATAGCCGGGTAGGTGCACCTTTCCACTGCAGACTTTCCCTGTCTCTCCAGTGTCATCTCATACCTCTCCCCCTGTGCTTTTGCCTCAACACAGCTTTCTCTGGTTGTCTTTTTGGTAAAGCCACCTCTGCTAAACCTCCATCTAACCCCTACATGTGTTGCTTTAGAACACTCACTGCTGTTTCTATGTCAATCTTTTTCTGTTGTTTGCATACTTTCCTCCTATCCATCTCCCCCTACTATAATTTAAGTTTTGTGAGTGGAGAGACAGTATTTGTGTTGTCCATCATTTTATTCCTGTGATAATATACAGTATGGCCTATAGAGGTACCCATTAAAATTTATAGCATTTCTTATGGCCATCAACAGATATTTATTGGGTCTAAACTTTTTAAAGACATTATGCAATGTAAAAAAGAAAATATAGTTCTTGCCTTTCAAGTAATTTATAATCTAGATGAAAATATGAGATATACAAGCATGTGCTACATAGTTAATATCAGCAACAATATTAGCAGCTCATATGTATCGAATCCTTATTATACAATGGTTTCTATTCTAAGAACTGCACATGTTTTCATGCCTTCCACTCTCATCTATGATATAAATAAAATGACCATCCCACTTTACAGATGAGGAAAGTGAAGCCCAGAGCAATAACATAACTGGCCTGAGGCCACATAACTAGGATGAAGGCAGCTAAGAAAGCCGGACAGATCATGATAAATGCCAAAAAAGGATTACATTGAAACATACTAAGGAGCTTAGGGTTGAGGAGCATCCTTGGGGTTGTCTGTGAAATGCCGGTAGCAAATGTGAGATGTGAAACGTGAGCAAATGGAAGCTATTCTAGTTGGGAAAAAGAGCATCTATGAAAGATTGGAAGAAGGCCATTAGAAGACCTATTTTAGGTACAATGAATAAACCCAATTGACTTAAATGAAGTATCCATCACCCACTTGTTAATTTGTTGCTGACATACAGCCCTGATTATGGAAGACTCCTAATACAAGACTAAGAAATTTAAGTCCAATCAACATAAAGCGAAAATTTTCAACCACTGGGTGTTGTTCGGGTGTAAAGTAGTTTGGGTAGCTGTTAAAAATGTACCATTCTCTTTCCTCCTCTAATTCCGTCTCAGAACATTCTCCAGTTAGGCCTTCTTCCCGGCCATTTCCATCACCATTTGCAGATGCTTCTCTATAAGCCAGATTAGATTTCCTAGTTTCTAATGGATGATCCTTTGGCAACCTATAATTTTCCATCTTCCTAATTCTGCCTTTCAAATAAACATGTATTTAACTATTTCTATAAATCAAGATAATGCTAAATTATCTAGATCAGCACTGTCCAGTAGAAATAAATGTGAACCACAGATGAGAACTACATATACAGTTTTAAATTTTATAAAAGCCACACTAAGAAAAGAAAAATAAGGAAAATAATTTTGATTATACATTTTATTTAACCATTATATCCAAATATAATATTTGCAAAATGTAGTCAATGTAAAAATTATTCATGCATGCATCAGGAAGAATAGCTAATGGATGCTAGGCTTAATAGCTAGCGATTGGATGATCTGTGCAGCAAACTACCATGGCACACGTTTATCTATGTAAAAACCGGCACATCCTGCACGTGTACCCCAGGACTTGTAATGAAAGTTGAAGGAAAAAAATTTTTAAATGTATTATTGATACAATATTTTACATTCTTTGTATGTATATGAGCTAAGTCTGTGAAACTCAGTGTGTATTTCATACTTACAGTATATGTCATTTGGACTTGCCACATCACAAATATTAGCTGGTGGCTAATATATTGGACAGTGTCTGCATTTAACTTGAGGAGAATGTGTTGTAGGGACTGTCTATTACTTTTGGTCTTTAAGCTTTATTCTTAAGGAGTTCTTGACTGCAGGATTGGACGCAATCAGTAATGATATGACCTTGGCCTTTCTTGATTCCACAGATTAGTTTGTGGTTGTTGTTGTTGTTGTCTTTCTTGTTCTTGTTCTTCTTCTGAATGCATCTCAACCAAAGAGTTTCCGATTTTTAACAGTAAGACCCAATAAATCTAATGTGAAGGAGAGATGCTTTGAAGATGCCTCTTACATCTTCACCTATTGATGGGGAGCTCCCAGATTCTGTCACTGATAGAGCTGTGCATCCTTCCTCATCACATATGAGAGGCTGCTCTCGCTGCAGTGGAAAATCTGTGGTCAGTCCACGTGAGGATACTTATCCCAAAATCCTACTTTAAATGAAAGATGACTTAGACACAAAAAAGAAATGCATACAGATAGGCCTTAATTAACAAATTATGCTAAAGCAATGGCTCTCAAAGAGTGTCCCCTGGAACAGTCGCAGTGGTGTCATCTGGGAATTTGTTAGGCATGCAACTTCTCAGTCCCTACCCCAGGCCTTCATGCTCTGAAGCTCTGGGATTGTGGCCCCGCAGTCTGTATGCTAACAAGTCCTTCCAGGGATCCCACTCCTAACGCACGCTAACACTTAAGAATGACTGTAGTAAAGAAATAATAAGTTGGGGACAGAGTATAGAGAGCAGTGAATGTTTTATATTTGAAAAAGAAGAAAATACTGTTTTCACTCTTCAAAAAAGATTCACCATAGAATCTACTAATGTGGCCAGCCCTCAGAGTGCAATTAAAATCCACTTCCACATGCAAACATATGAATGAATTTCACAAACGTAATGTTGTGCAAAAGCAAGAAGATGCAGAAAAGAACAGATTATGTGTAACTGAATATATGTCAAGTCCCCAAACAGGCACAACTGATAGATGCCATTGGAAGTTAGAGTGGTGATTATTAGAGTGAGAATAGTGGCTGGTAAGGAGGATACTGCTTGACGTGTTCTACTTTTTGAGCTGCTCCTGGTTATGCAGGAGTATTCCATTTGTGATAGTTCATCAAGCTGCACACATGAAATTTGTACTTTAGGTATGTTTATATTCAATATAAAGTTAAGAATTTAAATTTTTTACAAAAATTATGAATGCAACTTTTAGGAAAATTTTCAGTAATGCAAATAACATGCACTTAAATTTGGCAGTCTCACAGTTGTTTCTCCTAAATAACAAATAGAGATTTACCTTTAAAGTGACCCGCTTCGTACGTCTCTAGGTAAGAGCATAAACATACACAACCCTGACGCTCTCTCATGGTCTCTGTTTAATTAAGGTCCTTCCCTCCCTCTTGATCCCTGCTCAGTGCCATCCTCTCCTGTTCTCAGCTGACTTTGGACTAATCTTTAGCAACTAGTTAAATCATTACTCCAAATGTCACAAGTGGGATCCTTCCGAGGAGCTCTGCATTTTAAAAAGTCCCAAAAGACAGAACAAGTTTCAAGTCCCCAAAGAAAGAAAAGCTCTCCTGGGAAGTGTGAGGGGTCAGGGTGGGTACTTCGGAACAGATGGTCTTATCTGGTCCTCTTATGTCTCTCAACATGGTGGCCATCAGCTTCACCTACCAATGTGGTTGGCCTGAGCTGATTGTATGAGGTTTTCTCTCTAGCGATGTAGCAAGCAGTGGGGGTGGTAGAGAGGCAGAGGATGTGATGCTGGCCTCAAGAGATGTGGTGTTCCACAAAGAGGAACTAACCCAAAGTTTTTGCTGGTTCTATTTGCAATGGGGCTTTATCAATAAGGACAACAAAATAAGAGGTTATCACAATGTATGTTTGAGGATTATTCAGTCCTAAAATTATAGACTCTTAGAGTAAGCTACTTCTTATTCTTTTCATCAATATGAGAATACTAGAGACTTATGGTTAATAAAATACTCTCACTACTTTTTGGAAAATGTATTAATCTATTTCTCTGCTATACACAGAACTGATATTCTGCCAGTACACTCTAATCCTGCTGCAAGTATTTTTTAAATACTGAAATATTTACATAGCATTCGAGAAACAATGACTTAACACCTCTCCTTGCAAGTGACCCTTCCCACCACCTCCCTGCCATCTTAGGACACCAGCAGGGCTCCAGGGCCTTGTCCCATTGCTGGGGATATGTGCATTCTGATTAGCCAACACCCGTACCAGTTATTCAGTGTTTTGAATATTGCTTCAGATTCCCTCATGACTACTTTATCCATGGTATACAAACACTGACAATGTGGTACATTTTAAGGATCAAACGAAACTGTGATGCCAGAGAATCGAAATGGAGAAAGAGAACCTTGGACTTAGGTAAAATCCCATTTCCAAATCTATTTTGAGACTTTCTTCTGATGTGCACCAGGTATACTAACTTGAATGGCTAATATTCAAAGGGAAATAAACTGTCCAAGTATCCATCTACACAAATACACATGTCAGTGTTATGGAATTTGTGTTTGTCCCTTTCACCCCCAACAAATTCATATGTTGAAGCCCTAACCCCAATGTGATGGTATTTGGGGATAGGACCTTTGGGGAAGTAAGTGAGGCTAGATGAGGTTATAAGGGTGGGGTCCCCTCAATGGAATTAGTGTCCTTATAAAAAGCACGCATACCCACTGAGGAAAGACTATGCAAGAACGTGGCCAGAAGGTGTCCATCTGCAAGCCAGCAAGAGAGCCTTGACTAGGAAATGAACTGGCCAGTACCTTGATCTTAGATTTCATGCTCTAGAACTGTGAGGGATAAATGTTGGTTAAGCCACCCAGTCTATGGTATTTTGTAATGGCAGGCCAAGCTGACAATATAGTTATTGCATTAGGAAAATCTATTATAATAAATTCTAGGACTCATAGTTAAGCCTACTCTAAAATAGTAGCAGATTAAAATAAAATTCCTGTATAAATTGAAAATAACACTTTTAATTTAATCCTAAGTATAATTCTCAAGGTTCTTATACAATTTTTACAGTATTTTTTTTAACACATTTTTCCCAGTTTATGAGGCAAAACATTGTTCACATCATACAAATACCTCTGTATACCCTATTTCCTGTAATACCATATGTCACCTGATTTTTTTTTTACCATCAGGGTGATATTTGAAAATGAAATTTACTGAACTTGTTTTACTCTGTATGACCAGGCTGTTTCATCTTTAACTTTCTGTAAGCTCATTGGCCTAATGTCTTTTAGCCTGTGTACAAGTTTTGTGAGTGCTGTACAGTTTGAAATGTCTAAAAAGGTGAGTGTTTTTTACAAATGGATCTAGAATAATGCCAAACTTCTTAAAATCATATTTGCTTTTTGTTTATTTGAGACAGAGTCTCACTGTCACCCAGGCTGGAGTGCAGTGGGATGATCTCAGCTTACTGCAACCTCCCCATCCTGGGTTCAAGCAATTCTCCTGCCTCAGCCTCCCAAGTAGCTGGGACTATAGGCACCCTTCACCATGTCCAGCTAATATATTTTTTTAATTTTTACTAGAGACAGGGTTTCACTATGTTAGCCAGGCTGGTCTTGAACTCCTGACCTCATGATCTGCCTCCACCCCCCAAGCCTCCCAAAGTGCTGGGATTATAGCCATGACCCACCACGCCCGGCCCAAACTTCTTAAAGTAATATTTGTAAAAAACACTTTAGAAACGTTTAAAGTATATATGCACATTAAAGTTAGATAATGAATTTGCAAGAACCACAGAGTGAGTTAGACTATTTCAGGTTATACAAAAGTGATACATACTGAGGTTGCTTGGTTGGCAGGAAAGTCAAGGAATTAGGAAACCATTTCATCAGCCCCATGAACTGGATCACCCAGGAGGCAACAGCCATCCTATCAGTTCCTTTGGAGACTCCACAACTGCTCTAGCAGCCCTCCACTCAAAGAGCTGATCAATTCCTTTCACAGTTAAATAATAATTCTCTCCTGGTGTGTGGAGCTCTCATGTCAGGCCATCTTAGCGTCTCTTGGTCAAGCAATAGGTGGCTGCTTAGGGCCCATCACTCACCAGTCATCTGTGACCCAGCTACTAGGGTCATACAGTGCAAAAAAAAACATGGTAACCCTTTTCCCCAACTTGCCCTAATTAGGTGGCAGAAACTTTCCCTAACACTCCATAATTAAAGACAGCATGGTGTGAGAGAGCAGCAGACTACAAGTTAGGAGGAGAGGATGAGCATTCTCATGTTTGCTGTTAAGGAGACAGATGAAGGACTGTCCTGGCTTTCTAAGTTTGGGATCCCCAAAAGAAAATCTGGAGATAAGGTTGTGGGTGCAAAAGGCACACCCACTTTTTATCTGGGAGGTGTTCTCAGGAAGTACAGGTGAGGTGTGAGGAAGTGGGACAAGAAAGGGAGGGCAGCACCTAGGGGATATTAATGAGCAGGTTGCTGTTGAGGGAAACTGAGGCTCCGTTCCCCTAAGAGATGTATAGAGTGCGTTCAGAAATGTCTCCATGAAAGGTGAGGAAACTGGGGTATTTACTTCCCAAATCCTTGGGGTTCAGAGCTGGGCATCAATTTCTGGGTACTTCTGGCCCATCCAGGGCAAGAATGCCCTCTGTACTGGTACCACTGACTCCAACCTCAGGGGTAGTCCACAGGGAGGTGGGTGGGGCATGTTGGCTACAAGGCTTAGCTTGCACGGCTGCTTTTATTCTCACTACTGTAGCTCTAGAAAGATCTATCCTCTTCAGAACTCAGAGGTGGAGATAGTTGGAAAGGAGTAATAGAAGGAGCAGAGGAGAATCCAGCCTTTGAACCTTTACTCCAACAATTTATAGTGTTTTAGAATGCCCCCCAAATTGGATTCAGTTATAATGTCCAGTAATATAAATAATTGTAAAATTGTGTGTGGTAGATTCACACGATGAGCCATTCTGCAGCCACCCATATTTTAGAATTATATTCAATGGCATGGAGAAAACTGAAGAAAGAAAGAAAACGAAAAACAACAGAAAAAGCAAGCACATGGGGGAATAGGGGCCCAAGATTAGGCCTCAGTTCTTTCTCACTCATATGAGTTTGTGAATCCTTCTAGGTGTGAGGAATAAATTGATGTTCGGGAGAAGTCATACAGATCTTTGAAGCTCACATAGTATCTCCCACAAAGAACCCTAATGCTTGTCTCACTCTCCAAACATGTGCCTTTACGTCTGGAAAAAAAGACAAGTTCTGAGCCAACAGGGTGAGCTGTGTCTTAGTCCTTGAAATTCTTGGATCTCAGAAGCAACACTCAGCCACACTTCCCAAGTATCTGGCTAAAAGCAATCTGAGCCCAGCAGTTGCTGAATTTGTGACTCTGGAAAGAAATTCTGTCTCCTGCCTCAACTTCTCCATAAAATAAAATAACTCAGAAGCAGTGACCAGATGCCAGGCTGTCGGCTCAGAGTTAAGGCCACAAAAGCCTTTATCATATATCCTAAGAAGGTTCTCTCAGTAGTATAGTCACCATGACCTTTCATTATCAGATCAAATTAAGCCAAGGTGTAAATAAAACACTTGTACTCTCCCAGATTTATAGATGAACTTTTTAACAGAATTCCAAGCCCATTTACATTTAGAACCCTAGCCTGGTGAGATTTTTTTTTTTTTTAATGTAATCAAGAGAGGCTGCAATGTGATTCTTGGTAAGGGAGAGGGAGGCAAGATCAGAAAGAAATCAGAAGGATAGAGGTCAAGGATACTGAAACAGCCAAGTCTCAGACAACTGAAAGTAAGAGCAGATTTGCCTTTGTTTACATGGCCAAATGGGAAAAATTAACTTGATGGAAAGGGTAATTAAGCATTTCTTTTTCCATCATGGTCCAAACCGGCTTCATATCCAGCTGTTCTGTTTTACATTGTGATGATTCGTTGTCAAGCTGCCGACTTAAAGATGACCAATGTGGCACTGGGGCACACCTTAGTACTTCCCCCACTACCAACCTTTATTTTGTAAGTACACTGTAAAAATCTCAGTGAGAACTGTCCAACTCAGGTAGGGGGATAATGAGGAAGAGTGGGAACATTTACAGAGACGCGTTGCTGGAACAAAGAGATAATTTGAGCCAATCAGATTAGCTTTTTAAGGTATCTTAGAGAGATTATCTGGCTCAACACCTTTAGCTCCTAGGTGCAGAAACTAGGATTATGTAAAGTGCATGGATTTCCCTAGAGTTATGAAGCTTGTAGTTTGAATCACAACCCCGTAATGAATGATTCTCTCATTTGCTAGTATTTTCAATAAGGATTTGCAGAAGAATACTGCCTTCAAGCTAAGAATGAGCTGTTTCACACAAGTTTATTATCTGAAATTTGTGTTTTCTAATAGAAATCAAATTACTTGTGCATTAAGGTAGTTTTCCCAGCCATGCCTCAAAGACTATCAGCACAGGTTGACTGTCCCTAATTTGAAAATCCAAAATCTGAAGCCGTTCTGGGCCCAAGCATTTCAGATAAGGATTATCAACCTGTCCCTCAATTCCATAACTCTGGGAATGATTGGCCACCTTTTAATGGAGGTTAATGAGAGCATAATGAAGACAAATGACCAACTATAGCTCATTTGGGTCTCCTGATGCCCTGAGCAATGTCCTGTCTGTGGGCCCTGTTACCTTTCAGGTAAATATAGTTCTACCTTGTTTATCCAGCTTCGCTGGGACCATGCACAGTTCAGATCATCAGCATCAAAATAGTCTGGGAATGTGTTGCAGGATATTTTTTTCCTAAATAAAAGAATAGCCACTGCAAAGTTTCACTAAGAACATCATCAACTGCAGAGACTCTAGTTTATTTAGATAAGCACCTGGTTCAGATGGAAGAAAAATTACTTTGTCCTAATTGCTTCACATCATAAGCCGGAGATTCTAATGAGCAGGCCAGGATAAATGTTTTGCATGGTATAATCAAATCAGTTAACGAGAATCAAAGAAAATCCAAGTGATGTTGTTTCTGTGCAACTTTTTCATCAAGCTATGGTACTCATGTATAGACATTTACGAATTACAGAGGAAGTCTATATTATGTGTAGGTTTTTATGTTTAACTTTTTCTTTTTTTTTGGTTCAGACCCATTAGAACTTCTACACCAAAATGACCTCCTGTTATCACGTTGAATAATAGTCAGGGGCTTCTTCTCTTACTTGATGCATTTTGTAGACCACCTAGCTTGAATAGTTCTCTTTGAAGACAGTTAATTATGCAGTCAGTTTTATACTCTATATTCACCTCTAATTTTGGTACAACATGTTTTTTTGCCAGTTGATTGTCCTTCACATTTATTTAACACATCTCTATATTTTTTAGCTATTTCCTCAAGTCAAATCTATCTTAAGAATTCAACCATCATTCTCAGCAAACTGACACAAGAACAGAAAATCAAACACCGCATGTTCTCACTCATAGTCGGATGTTGAACAGTGAGAACATATGGACACAGGGAGGGGAGCATCACACGCTGCGATCTGTTGGGGGGAACTAGAGGAGGGACAGCAGGGGGTGGAGAGTTGGGGAGGGATAACATGGGGAGAAATGCCAGATACAGGTGATGGGGAAGAAGGCAGCAAACCACATTGCCATATATGTACCTATGCAACAATCCTGCATGTTCTTCACATGTACCCCAAAACCTAAAATGCAATAAAATATTTAAAAAAAAAAAAAGAATTCAAGATTTGGCTGGGCATGGTGGCTCATGCCTGTAATCCTAGCACTTTGGGTGGCCAGTGCAGGCGGATCACTTGAGGTCAGGAGTTCCAGACCAGCCTGCCCAACATGGAGAAACCCTGTCTCTACTAAAACATACAAAATTAGCTGGGCATAGTGGCGCATGACTGTAATTCCAGCTACTCAGGAGGCTGAGGCAGGAAAGTCACTTGAACCTGGGAGGCGGAGGTCGCTGTGAGCCGAGATCAGACCATTGCACTCCAGCCTGGGCAACAAGAACAAAATTCTGTCTAAAAAAAAAAAAAAAAAGATTAAATATTTACCATCATCGATTAATTCATGGAGCAGGAATCAAGCTCAGTAGCTAATTCCTCAAAGTAGTCTGGAAAATCTTTTATAAAATGGCAGTGTCATTTGTAACCTTGTTGGGGTCATAAAGCTAATATGGTGGAAGCTATATCCTCCCAGAAATACAAATATATACACAAATTTTGCATCTTCTAAAAGGGTTTGTAGACCCTTATAGCATACCCAGGGATCCCCTAGGGTTAATAACTTTTGTTTTAAAGGGACATCTTAGATAGAGATAATATTTATTTTGATTTGTAGTTAAGATACTTTTGTTAAAAATTCAATAGTTTCATCATCTGTCACCACAGTTTAAATCCATACATTTAATATTCCATGTAGATATGTGTAATTAACTGCATTAAAAGTGACCTACATTTTGGAATTTCTGTTTTATGAGGTTTTTCATTTTATTTTAATCTATTTTAAATATTCCTTTAAATCTTTTCAACTTTCTAAGTGAAGGCTTTTT
Organism: Cacajao melanocephalus; assembly: GCA_963573385.1. NCBI lineage: Eukaryota > Metazoa > Chordata > Mammalia > Primates > Pitheciidae > Cacajao > Cacajao melanocephalus. Next base: position 58,702 of record CAUYLG010063805.1, read on the forward strand.
CTTTTTTAATTTATGAAAGTATTTCTTTTTTATTCTTGTTAATCTTAAAAGCACATATATCTACAGACCTTTGGCTTGAATATTTGATTTAACATTTGCATTTGAAAAAAATTTTTAAATATGACATTGACCTTAAAGATTTTGAAAGTCAGAATCTACATATAAATTTAATTCCAGTTCTCTGCTATTAAAATAACATTGACTGAATCTCAGAATTAGGTGATAACTGTTTTACACTTTTTTGAACATTACCAAATGACAATTTTTAGAATTAAATAAAATGCAAATCCAAGGTGCTGCAAGAGTTTAGTATATGCAGCTACACTTTTCATGGTAGTTTATAGAATTTACATAAAAAAGTAAGCTATTTTAGTGACCATATACACTGGCGTCTTCATCCATGCTCCTATAACAAAATGCCGTTAATAGGGTGGCTTATAAGCAACAGCAATTTATTTCTCATAGTTCTGGAGATTGAGAAGTCCAAGATCAAGCACCAGCAGATTTGGTATATGGTGAGAACTCACTTTCTGGTTCATAGATGGTGTCTTCTAACTGTGTCTGGCGAAAAGGGTAAGGGGACTCTGGGCCCTTTTTTAAAATATTTTTTATAAGGGCACTAATCTCATTGATGAAGCCTCCACCTTTATGACCTAATCACCTTCCTAAGGCCCCCACCCCATAAATCACCTTAGCAGTTAGAATTTCAGCTTAGAAATTTTAGGGGGACACAAACATTCAGACCATGAATATATGTATTTTCTTCCTCCATCATTATAAGTAATGATTTCATGTACATATTCAGTGCAGCTTTCATCACCTCTAAGCAGAAAAGCTGCTCTACCATTTCAAACCTAACTAAGCATAATGTAATGAATCCATGATTTAAAACATACAGAATCAAATCTAGGGCTGCTAAAGATGATAAGACTAGAAATTCAGAGAGCCTTGTTAATAAAGTAACTTTGGTGGAAACCGTCTTCTATAGGTACTTGCTTATTTGTGAATATTGTCATGAGGTTATATAATACTTTTCATCCTACTTTATTGATGTGTTTGGAGGTAGAACCATTTCTGGAGAACGGTCTCACATACATGACAAAAGTGAACTTGTGGGTTTGGTGATGGGCCAGGCGGATATGAAATCCTTGTCATCACATGACATATATGTTTGTGTCCACACATCACATATACTGAAACAGCACGTTTCTAAGATGCATATTCTTTCACATATTTTATATCTAAAGCCAGCACACATCTTAGGGTTGATAATGTGTTATAGTTCATCTGGCAGCATTTTCTTCTAGTACTACATAAAATAGTAGTGTGAATAGCAACTGATGGTATCTTGGATGCAATGAAATGCATTATATAGAAACACATCAGAAGGTGCCTTAATAATGTTAAAGCAACTCCCCAAGAATATTGAAATTACAAAGATAATTTATTTGCTAAAGACACAGATTTTTGTGACAAAGCAGACATAGTCTGGTGAGTAATTTTTCAAATGCTTTTCACCCATCGTATGTGACTCATTAGATCATCAACTTGTAAACTCAGTGTAAATCATCACTTTAAAGACATTTCTTATGTAATATTTGGTGCAGAATCATAATGTTTATATAAAATTATGATTAATGACAATGAATTGCTGTTCAGTATAAATGAATAAATTTTAACTAAATACAAAATCTTGGATGATTCTGTAACAGTGTGTTGAGAGAAATTAATGTTGTACAAGACTAAATATCAACTAATATCATTTTTAATAAATAAGTATAACTAAAACATTTTTAAATTTAAAATTTAGCCTGATCTACATAATACCTTTTTCAATCATTGTTTATTTTTAGTGTTAGTATGAAAAAAATTCAAAATAATTTTTTTCAATTGACATCTTAGCTCCAAAATTAAAAGAGCATATTTTAATGGGAGCTGGTTTCAAACAATTTGACATGAGTTAGATAACAGTTTGGAAAATGTGTCTGTGCTCAGTTTTGCTTCCAAATTTGGACTTTTAAACTTATTGTCAGTTTCAGAAAGAAATAAGAAGCAGTGCAGATAATTAAACATTTGCCTTGGGGGAATTATTTGCAGTTAATTAAAACCACACACTTTGGGTATATATTAATACTTGCTTCACTGGTTATGAAATTTGAATCATATGTTAACTGCCCAGGTTTCTCACTTGTCCATCAAATGTTGCTTGTGGCACGTTCAAGAAACAAACTTTCTCATAATATTCCAAACCATATTGTTTAAAGCTGTCTCCTAATTTTGAGAGGGAAGGAGTGGAGACAGAGGGAGGAGGGAAAAGGAAACAAACAAAGAATCGTTTATTTTAGACTCCATCTGATTCAGCTCTGTTAGAGAGTTAAAAGACAACCAATAGACACAAATTCAGTAGAGAACCCATTTGTAAGTAATCAAGGTGTTGGTGTACTACCCACCGCTTTCTCCATGGCCACATGCTTGATTAGCTTATGGCTTTTAGATATCTTTGGATTGCTTTCCTTTCAGCAGCATGAAAAATATCTACTAGACTATAAGCTCCATGAGGGCAGAGATTTGGTTGTTTCCTGTTGGCTCCCCAGCATCAAGTACAGTGTCTGGCCAGGTGTGGTGGCTCACACCTATAATCCCAGCACTTGGTAGTATGAGGCATGAGGATCTTTTGAGGCCAGCAGTTCAAGACCAATTTGGGCAAAATTGCAAAATCCTGCCTATACACAAAATTAGAAAACTAGATGGGCATGGTGGCCTGTGCCTATGGTCCTAGCTTACTTCAGAGGCTGGAACAGGAGGATCACTTGAGCCCAGGAGTTTGAGGTTGCAGTGAGCTACAACTGCACCACTGCATCCAGCCTAGGTAACAGCGCAAGACTCTGTCTAAAAAAAGAGTCTGGCATATACGTGACCATTAATAAATGTTTGGGAAATGAATGAGAGACCTACTTGCTATCTTCCTGTTGATCCATTCACAGGATCATTCCAATGCTTTTTAAAACCGCCTCCAGGAGGCCTAAACATTCAGCAAGGAGCCCTTTGTAGCTTTGCAATAGCCCATAGTACAGAATCCTTTTAGCCGTGTTTTTTCCTATAACCATATCCTATAACAAAAAAAAAAGATAAGTGTACAATGATTCCATGTTTAAATGTGCTAAACGAGGGAGGAAATGACATTGCAGGGCCTAGAAGGTCTACATTCCCTCGATGCTATTGTTCAACTGCTACGGTTCCCGAGGAAGATGAACTTAATTACCACTGGATTTCAAGGTTCTGTATCTGACTTTTTCAAGGACTCAAGGCTCCCATATGTGAGCAAACACAGTAAAGGAAGCACTAAGGACATTAAAATTAAATAGTCCTTTAATCTTCTCTATTTTGTCTTCCTTTTATATCCTTTCCTGTAATTCTAAGACTTTCCCTGATGCAAAAAGTCTGCTTATATTTTCTTATTTGTCACAAAAAGATATCCCAGCTACATCTTTACCTTTGCAAGCTTTTAGCAGATATCTTACATAGTACTATTTTAAAAAAAAGCTTATTTATTGGCAAACATATGTATTTGAATGGCTATTTTTAAAACTAATAAATTCAATTTTTCCTCAAACATAAATCTGTCATGTTAGTGCTGAAAGCTGCTCTATTTCCAAGTTAAAAATGCTGACTAAACGTTTTGCTTGTTTGTTGTTAGAGTCTGCAAAGGATGACGATATTACAAAAGGCGGTGAAGTGACAGATCATTCTGTGTGTGACCAAGATCGTCCTGACGGTAAGTTGTGAGATCCTTTATTAGCTTTTCTTTTCTTCTGCTAGGAAACAGAAAAGAAAAACCCACAGTCTTGAATTTTTCTGGAAAAAAAAAATTGAATTCCAGTAACACTTTATTAGCACTGAATACCAGTTGATCAGTAGCTGCCATCTTTAGGTGACACTTTTGCTTTCCAGAATCCTCATCCCTCTTTACTTTTGTACCAGGCTGGCTTGATTTATTTTGTTTATTGTTACTTGCCTAAATTCTGTAAGCACTGAGTTTGCAGACACTGAGATGAATGTGTTATAACAATGAGAATAAATATTTTCATTGAAAAAACATGGAGGATAAATGCAGGGTATTAAATCCACATATTCTTGGGATATCAAGAAGGGAGTATGGAACAAACAGAAATGAAACAATCTTTAGAAAAATAACAGAAAAAAAATGTCCTAATATAAACCACTTTTCCACCCAAAACATGACAGTACACGTTATATTTATAGGCAAAGGAAAAACTCAAATGAAAACAGACACTTGCATAGCTTTATGGAATTTCTGAAGGTAAATGATAAAGAGAGGCTCTTTAAGCATAGTCAAAATCAGGTAGTAATTAAAACCATCAGAATCAGATTAGCCTTCACCTTCCTGCTACAACCCTAAACACTAGAAAAAATGGAGTCATAGTTTCCAGAGTTCTAAAGGACACAGTTTCCATATTTAATGAAGTTATTATTTGTACATAAAGTCAGAGCAATATTTTCTCAGGAATACAAAGAGGAAGAAAATATGCCATCCAGGTATCCTTTCCGAATAAACTAACAGAAGGCCTGAGCCAAAACAGTAAATACAGAAAGGAAGGCAACACTCAAGACTGAGGAAGGCACATGTGAAAGAGACTATATGGTAAGAGGCTAATTAAATGTATAAAAATGTTGAAGTAATTATGTTCTATCAAATAATGTTGAAATAACTATTCAAAATTAGTATCAAAATATCTTACCTAAATATGTGTCTTTAACTTTGACCTTTATAGTATGTGTTGTTTGAAAATGAGAAAAAGGAGAGACTAGATTTCAATAATAAAAGTCTAACTAATTTAGACCATTTCTCCTACTGAAGACAACTAGACAAAAAATATATATATTTATATGTTATATATTATACATACACATATGGAGAGAGAGACTGTTTGAAGGCATCAGTGAACTAATAAGATACTAAAGAACTGTCAGGCTAAGTTCTGGGAAGCAACGAATCTCCAGATACATGAACCCAGAATTTGAAACTGTTTTTACCTTAAGGCATTTGCTGATTCTGCAGAAGGTATCTGGAACTCCATTGCTGAAAAAGGTCATGGCCCCTGATAAACTTTCTGTTTTGGGGTTGAAACCCCAGAGATATAATATCCTAGCAGGAAGAATGAATGAGCAGTAGGTTGGTCTTCTGAATGACTGCTGCCCAGCTTCAAATCATCTCAATTCCCACATTAAGCTAAGACCAGTCCTGATTGCTAGTCCCTTCAGCCATCTAAGAAAAGCAAATGTAAAATATTCACTAGGAGCGAAAAAGAGTGTCATAGACTTCAAATTGTTTATATAAATAATTTGCAAAATATAATGTCCAGCACACACATAAAAAATACCCAGAAAAAAATGAAGGAAAAAAGGTAACATGAAAAACAAAACAGTAAGACAAGAGAAGTAAGCCCATATGAGCTGAAAATTACATTAGAGTTGCAAACACAAAGTATAAGATAATTTTGCTGAGTATGTATAAGGAGATAAAGATAAAATTAGAAATTTTAGCTGAGAACTGGAAATTCAAAACAAAATAAATTTTGCAAGGAAAGAATCTAGATGTAAATGATCCTATAACTGAAAATAAGAATTCAATGAATGAATTTATGACAGAACAACATATTAGACACAGGTGAAAGAAAATTTGTAAACTAGAAGGTAGGTCAAAATATACCCCAAATTAAAAATGGTAGGGAAAAAAGGATGGAAAATACTAAAGAAAGGGAAAAAGATATTAACGATCTGATGACAGAGTCTATCACAAGTACAGCTGGAGTCCCACAAAGGAAGGAGAGAGACAATTGGGCAGAAGCAATAGTTGAAGAAATTATGGTGAGAAATTTCCTACATTGATGAAGGATCTTAGGCCAAATGTTATGAAAGCTCTTTGAACTCCAAGCAGAATAAATATAAATAAATAAATAAATTCACAACAATGCCCATCATAGTAAACAAATAAATAAGTAAATATAAATATTATAAATAAATAAATACACAACAAGGCCCATCATAGTAAAATTCCTGAAAACCAAACATAAACAGAACATCTGAAAAGCTATCTTCAAGCAGTTGGACTGATAGTGGACTTTTCAATATATATAATGAAAATAAGAAGATGATACAACCACAAATAGCTGTGAACCAAGAATTCCAAACCCAGGGGGAAAAGTGTGTTTCAAGAATAAAGGTTAATTAAGGACATTTTGGACCAAAAGAAAAGGCATAGTTTATCACCAGAGAATTCTCGTATTCTGCAAGTAGAAAGCTATTAATCCCAGATAGAAGGCCAAGGATAAAGGAAGGAATTAAGAGCAAGGTAAATGGTAATTATTGGATAAGTCTAAATAAATATTGATGGTATAAATCAGGAATGGCAATAATGTCTTATGGAGTTAAGATATGCATAACATTAAAATATACCACAATAATGGCATTTATTGGAATGAGATAAATTAATTTTAAGTTAATGTTTCAAGCTAATGTTTTTCCATTAACGTGAAGAGTAAAAGTACCAACTAGGGTTGTAACTTTGTAATTCTCAGTGGCCCTGAGAGTCAGGAAATGAGGTTATTCCTGTGATTGCCCAGCTGGCTACGTGGAGAGTTTCCAGGCTGTGGTGCAAAGAGGAGAAACCCAGGGAGAGCCCAGCAAACTCTCCATGTTGAGGAGACAGAGCTGAGAGTCCTGGGAGGCCAGGGTAGCTATAAGTTTGCAAGACAGCATTCTACAGAGATGGGAGCTCCACAGAGGGAATGCTCAGAAGTCTACAGAAGGAACCCCTCAGTCTTCAAGTGGGTAGGAACACTAAAAAAGATCTGACAGAGTGATACCTGGAGTTTACATAGGGCTAGAAGAAGTGCCTGTTCCCACCAGCCAGACTGGAGAGCCTGAACGTTCATTAAGAACTCAGAAGGTTTTTGCCTTAGTAGTGGAGCAAAACAGGTAACAGACGCAATGCTGCTCTTGTCCTCCACAACAGAGCTTAAAAGTGAGACTTGAAAGGATCAAAATATTCTGAGTAACTTAATTGCATTTTAGAATAAAGTTCAAAAATATTTATAAAAATTATAAATATATCTCATACCCAACAAAGTAAAATCAACAAAATTACCAGGCATGCAAAGAAGTATTGCAAGACAACTCTTCATGCATCTTTCATTTGTCTACATATTTTGTAAGCAAAAGCACTGCTTGTATCCTTGAAAAGGATCATGTCTCTCTTCAGATTAAAGAGCAGACATACTTATTGTCCATTATAAAAGGTTCAGAGGATCTTGAGATTCTCTGATATGGTCTGGCTGTGTCCCCACCCGAATCTCATCTTGAATTGTAGCTCCCGTAATCCCCACGTGTTGTGGGAGGGACCCTCTGGGAGGTAACTGAATCATGGGGGCGAGCTTTCCCATGCTGTTCTCATGATAGTGAATAAGTCTCACGAGATCTGATGGTTTTATAAAGCAGAGTTTACCTGCACATGATCTCTTGCCTGCCACCATGTGAGACATGCCTTTGTACCTCCTTTGCCTTCAGCCATGATTCTGAGTCCTCCCCAGCCATGTGGAACTGTGAGTTCATTAAACCTCTTTTCTTTTTAATTACCCAGTCTTTAGCCATGCTTCATAGCAGCATGAAAATAGACTAATAGATTCTCTAAGTTTAAGATTCCTCCCCTATGATGTTACCCACTGAGTGTGCAGGAATTAGCTGGTCCACCTATGGCACCATGTGGGAACTGGGACTCAGAGAACAGACACTAACATTCTGGTTGCTGTGATTTCTCTGAACAATAAACTGTTCTATATCTTTGACCCAAGAGTCTTTGTCTTTGGTCAGCATTCATGGAATTGTGGCTAACTAACTCAAGTAGGGTAAAATCTCAGAGTCTTCACAGTTCTCGTCAGGAAGCAGAAAATCATGCTTCACAGGAAAAGAAAAGTCAGTAAGTGGAACTCAATCCACAAATGATGCAGATGATAGAAGTAATATGAAAGGGCAAGTTAAAAGTTGTTATAACTCTATTCCACATATTTATGAAGTTAAAATTAGGACTGACCATGTTAATTTGAGACAAAGAAGTTATAAAAAGACCCAAATTGAATTTCAAGTGATTCAAAACACAATGCCTGAATTAAAAATTATACTTGATGAGGACAGTGGCAGATTAGATGCTATAGAAGAAAAGATTAAAGAATTTGGAGATGTAGCAATAGAAGCATCCAAATGAAAACATAGAATAAGTGACTGAGGGAAAAAAAAGAGCATACATGAGCTTTGAGACACCTTGAAGGGTGGTTCTAATTACAATATACATGGATGTGAATCTCTGAGGGTGGATGTGGGAGGAAGAGACAGAAAAAATATTTAAAGTAAAAGTAGTTACAATGTTCCAATTTGATGAAATTATGAACCCACATATCCAAGAAGTTCTATGACCCCAAAACATAAGAAACATAGTGAAAATTACACCTAAGCACATCATAATCAATTTACTTAACACCAGCAATAGAGAGAAAAATCACAAAAACAATCAGAGAAAAATCACAAGTTATATGCAGAGGACAAAGATAAAGATAAATCAGGCCAGGTGCAGTGGCTCATGCCTGTAATCCCAGCACTTTGGGAGGCCGAGGTGGGCAGATCACTTGAGGTCAGGAGTTCTAAAGCAGCCTGGCCAACATGATGAAACCCCATCTCTACTAAAAATACAAAAATTAGCAAGCCATGGTAGTGGGTATCCATAATCCCAGCTACTCAGGAGGCTGAGTCAGGAGAACCACTTGAATCCAGGAGGCAGAGGTTGCAGTGAGCCAATACAGCACCACTGCACTCCAGCCTGGGCGACAGAGCAAGATCTCATCAAAAAAGAAGAAAAAAAAGATAAATGAAAAGTCTCATTGGAAACTAGAAACTACAATGGCATGCAAAAACATGATGAATCTCACAAATGTAATATTAAACTAGAGAAGGTATAAAAGCATATCCTGTTTATTATATAATCTTATTTATATCAAGTTCAAAAAGCAGGAAAAAAATAACATTTAGAAAGCTTGTTTAGGTGATAAAACAATAAAGAAGACCTAGGTACTGGTCATTATGACAGTCAGGGTTTTGATCAAACTTTGATGATTGGAGGGGACATATTCCCTGGGAGGGGGCCATAAGCGGGATCCCTTGCTAGCTGTTATCATAAAATTATATATTTTTGTATTTGTTTATTTGAGATCTCTATATTTTTGTGTGATTTTCTATATGTATGTAGAAAAATTACATACATTTTATAAAATTGGCTAAAACAGGAAGAGAGGAAACGAGGAAGGGAATGAAGAAAGGAAGAAAGAAAGGAAGCATCAGTGGCAGAGGTTGTAAAATTAGATTATGGCTGGAAGTAGGAAGAGTTGCACATTAGGCTGACTCCATAAATACAGCTCAAAAATTAAAAATCCCACCGTGTTATGGATTCCGACAATATGTTGCTTTACAGAATATCTGACAAATTATACAACAATTACAAATAGAATAATAAAATTAAATGAAGATGTCTTACTTTCTAAATTTCCCAAAGAGATCACATGAGATATACTCAGCAATGCAAGTAATAACTAGCACTGTAACAAAAGCATAATATATCAAATAAGATGACAGAGACATAAACAAATAGTTATGACAGTAAGTGTAATTAGGTTACTTTAATAAGTATAAAAACCACTCAGATTGACTTAAACTCAATAAAAATGTAAAGCTTTTAAAATAAAAAGTTAAAAAAACATATATTTGGGAACAAATACATACTTCATTTGGGAACAAATGAAAACATGAAAAACTACTTTAGAATCTATTCAGTTAAAAGTCTAGCAAAAATATCTCCAGTGACAAAGAGTTGGTCATTTGATATTGATAGCAATTTAAATTCCTGATGAAATATAATAGTGATGGGTTTTTATGGGTCAGATGATATGGCAAGATACAATACAAATAAAAAGCTGTTGCAAATGCAATGAGGAGTTCACAGATACAATATTATTAGTCAATGACAGAACACATAGACTAAGAATGACATAGAATGTTTGAAAAATGTGCTTAACAGTGTAGTCCTTTCTATAGGAATAGACAGGCTGATCAATGAAACAGACTCTAGAGTTTAGAACTAGACCCAAGTAGATCTGGGATTTCAGTACATATTCTTGCTGACATTTCAAAGACAGATGATTCAATAAATGGCATTAAAACCACTAGTTGACCATTTGGAAAAATAAACTGAATCCCAACCTCATTCCTTACACCAACATAAATTCCAGAAGGACCAGAGATGAAACATAAAAATGAAACTATAAAAATACTAGAATATAAGAACCAAAGGTTATTATTCAGCACTAAAAAGAAATGAACTATCAAACCATGAAAAGACATGTAGGAAACTTAAATGCATATTACTAAGTGAAAGAAGCCAATATGCAAAGGCTGCATACTGTATAAATCCAACTATATGACATTCTAGAAAGGCAAAACCATCAACACAATGAAAAGATTAGTGGTATCCAGGAGTTGTGGGGTGGGGAGGGATGAATAGGAGGAGCACAGATGACTTTTAGGGCATTGAAAATACTCTGCGTAATGCAATAATGGTAGATACATGTCATTATACACGGCCCAAACCCGTAAAATATACTGTTCCACGAGTGAACCCTAATGTAAGTTATGGACTTCAGTAGGAGTTACATGGGGCATCTCTGTGCCATCCTCTCAATTTTGCTGTAAACCTAAAACTTCTCTAAAAAAAGTCTTTTTAAAAAACAACAAAATAACACAAAATATTACAGGTTGCTTTTTTAACTGTGAACACATACTTGCAGACACATGATGGTATGCTTATGTTATGAAATGCAGACATACACATATCTATAATGTATATGCATATGTCAGTATAGTGCATAAAAGAGGAAAATAACAGAATTGTAATAGATAAATGCTGACATAATAAATAAAGGTTACAATGAAGTTAAAAATGAAAATTAGTGGGAAAAATATTCTCACCTAATGACAAAGAGCTAATTTTTTTATTTGAAAAAAAGTGTTCGTGAACCAATCAGAAAAAAACATAAAACAATCTAAGAGGAAAATGGGCAAGAGACTCCATTATAATTCACAAAAGAAGATATACAGTCATTGTAAATATGAAGAGATGCCCTATCTATTATATAAAGAAATGCAAATAAAATAGTATCTTTTCTTTTTGAATAAGATTAAGTGGAGTTGAAAATATACAAAATTAGTAGAAATAGGGGTTTCAAACATGCTTGAATATTAGTAAGAGACTGAAACGCATAACCTCCTCATCAGGAATTTTGGGAAAACCTAATAAAGAATGTTCATACTTTGATGGAAAAAATATGCCTCAGGGATTTATCCTAAAATAACACTCACCCAGAGTATGGAGATATTAATTCACTGAAATTTTCATTGCAATATTGTGTTTAATGGCAGAAAAAAAGTGTAAATACCTGAAAGCTCACCAATAATGTGGAATATTATCTATCTTTTAAAAATAAGATTTCCAAAGAAATTGTAATGACAGAGGATGGTGCTTATTAAAATATGAAATAAAAAAGCAGGACTCAAAGTGTAAATATGTTTTGATCCAAGGATAAATTTACATATTTGTTCATATGTCTGCATCTATGTGTGTATACACACGTACAAGAGAAATATGAGAATTCACAATATTAAAACTGTCCATCCCTTAGTTATAAAATTATCCACAATTCTCAATGCTTGTAGGTATTTTTAGTGTATTCATAAGGAAATTGCATTTATTTTATAACTATAAGGGAAAAAATAATTTCAAAAATAACTTACAATAGAAAAGTAAGTTTTATTGGCTCTAGGAGAAAACCAAGGATGTCTAGAAGATATCAAATTGACTAATTTAGGCTTAACTTTTGCTCTTAATCTGGGATAGTTTTAGACATTTTTATAAAAGTACAGTTTTGAATATTAGCAGCAATCACCTTTCAAGTTTAACAAAAAGAGGCAATTTAGATGATTTCTTCAACACAAGCATCAAAGAAACAAAGTCTTTGCTCTTTAGAAAACTTGAGCATCTAACAATCTACAAGCAATAAAATTATATTGTTGTTGCTATTGCTCAGAAACAGTCCATTTACAGAGTTTAGGTTTATCCCCTAGAAATGCTTAATTCTAGACTAAAGTCCCCAGACCAATTTTTATGCAAATTAATTAAAGCTAAAGCATTAGCTTGAGCCAAACTTAATTACCAAGGCTCCAAGAAACAATCATGTGATCTATTTCTAAAGAAAAGTGAATGGATTTTTGGATTATCTGTTCTAATGGTCCCCTCCCATAAGTATGGCTGATTGAGTCCACTGTATGAAAAATATATACATAAACTGTGGAATTCTTTGTGTTCTTTTGTTTCCTCAGCCAGGAGGGATTAGGGCAGAGGACAGTGGGGAGAATTCAAGTAGTCTGAATGTGAAGAGGGAAACATAAAGCTTGCCCCCATGGGGCCAAGAAAGCAAGATGGAATGTCTAAGGTCTGCCTGCACTGAGGGGAAAGGCAGATGTGCTGGAAGCCCTGGGAGTAGTCATTAATACACAGCAGGCCTGGGTGCTCAGGCACACGTTGTCTTTGTGCAATACGCCAAAGCCTGCCTCGTTTTCAAAGATGGGCACCTTGTTTTGTTTCTTCCTTCATTTTTAACTAACTTTATTTAAGGAAAATTAGAAAAAAAAAGTACTTCTATTTCAAGAAAAGATTGTCAAAATATGTAAAGCACACAGGTGAAACAGACCAGGAGTAGAGACAGGTTTAGAGGACAAGGAAGAGAAATATTCCAAGAGAGATTTGAATTAGCACTTTATCCTCATCAAGCCTGACAAGTCACTGAAATTCCCTGGTGTTCATCAGCACCCTCAGGTTGCCACATCAAGCAGGCTTACCTTTTCAGCAGTGCCCCAGGCTCTATTGAATGGCAACCTTCTCATTCTTGACTGAATTCTCTGAAAATTTATCAAGTGGAGCACTGGGACCAGCGGACGCACAGGAATACAGATTGGCCACTTGCCCTCTCTGGATGCTCTACTCTTTCCCTTCATGGTATAGACAAAGCCAGATCACAAACAGTGAGTTAAAGGTCCCTGCAAGGACCTGGTGTGATGATTAGGTGCAATGGTCAGTTCCCTATATCAACAGTGATAGAGAATGAAGCTCACTCAATAAACAAACAGTGAAGGTTCCCTCTCACTATCATCTACCCAAGAAACAAACGTCGATGTGACTGCAAACTTCATCTGAAGACATACCTGTGAACCTAGGAGATTATCTAGTTCCTCAGCCTTTTTTCTTGATGAGTACTATAATAGAAGTCCAATTAAATAGACATTTATTGATGACTTCTTATGAAATTGGTGCTGGGAAGGAAAATATGAATAAAAAAGTCTGTCTCTCAATCTGGTAAGAGAAACAAACACATACACAACTACATCACAGTGTGATCAGGATAATAATAAATAGGTGAATGGGCAAAAGAACTCAACAAGCAAAGACATGAAAATGATTAATCCTGCCTAGTGATTCCAAGAATGCTATATAGAAAACTGAATTGCTGGTTTAGCTTTGAAAGATGAGGATAATTTTCCACATAGGAAAGGAAGAAAAAGAGTATTTCAGCCATTAGAAACACGTGCTAAGTAAGTACAAAGGCAAGAAATAAAGTAATACGTTTAGACAATGATTATGTTGGTATATAGAGAGCACAGGGAAAGATAGCTGATTTGGCCAAAAGACAAAAAAGAAAGACATTAAAAAGAAACAAGAATTGCTTTAAAATTCTATTTCTTAAGTGTTTCTAGAGTGCAAGTAGAGACTGAGAAAAAGTAATTTGGTTAGACATGTGACTTACACAGACATACCTTTTAGCTAGAATTTTTTCTTCTAAGCTATCACTAAGAACATTTTTCCCCATTTTAAAAATTATTTTGTTATAATAAATTATATAATATGCAATTGTTATAAAATGCTGGTTAGCAAAATTAAAATCCTATGAATTTAAATCTCAACAACCATTCAAAGATAATCAATGTTAATATTTGAGATACAGCCTTTCAGTTTTTGCCCCTGCTAATATAAATATGTATAAGGACACATGTTATGTGAATGCTTAAAAAAGTAAAATTGCATTCTGCCTTCTACAATCTTTTTAAATCTCATAATGTGTCACTTAGTGGTTGCCTTCAGATTGATGAAATATTGCTGCTTAGACTTCCTGTAATCCTTAGACTAGAAATTCATTGCTATTTTCTGTTTTCTACATCTATCATCATTTCATGTTTCATTTTGCTCACTACCTTTGCTTTCTTAGTGAACTCGAGTTTGATATCTAAAACATTTATTTGTTTCTTAATGTCTCCATCAATTTTCTATTCATTCAATCTTCTAATTTCCTTACCCACCAATTCTTATATTTCAGGTAAATACAAAGACACTTTCTATAGTTTTTGCTTTTCTTAATATATCTTTTACAAAACTATTTTCCCTCAGCATAATTACATTATGTTTTAATTTTTAAGTACATTCTTTGCTTCAATAGTGAGAAATAGCTCTCCAAGCAAGACATTGCCAGGAGATCAACTGAAGATATTGCCTTTACTTTCTATAAAAGGATGCTTCTCTCCATGCAGTCATTCTGTTGTCCAAACTTATCTATAGCAGACCTGAAAGGCAAAACCTGTGGCCCTAGTTTTATCAGAAATGGGATTGAAGTCCTCTCTCCCCATTTCTTGAGGCTGATTTTATAAACTTGATTTTAGAATTTTACATGAACGTCCTGGTTTCATTTAATTTACTGAGAGTATTTAAATGTCCTGGTTTCATTTAATTTACTGAGAGTATTTCGGCCTTCATTTTGTTGTCTAATATAGTCTTTATTCCACAGTTTCCCATAATCCAAAAATGTGCTCCAAGTGTTTTTTTCCTCAAAAAGTAAAAATTCTGTTTTATATCTTAATAGAAAGAACCTTTTTCACATATAATGCTTGTGTTCCAACAACTGTATGTTTTTTGAGGATAAGCACTGTATCTATCTTATTTAAGACCTACTCCCAGCACCAGATATATTTACCAGTGATGGCACACAATACATTGTAGAATGAGTAACCAGTAGTATAGTCATCATCATTCTATATCATATCCAAAGGCGATAAGGGTGAAACTGGGTTGGGGTGAAAGATTTTAAGTTGCTTTCTGCTACATATTTTGTGGCCCATAGTAACATGATATAATCTAAAGAATGAAGGATGCAAATGGAATCCTTATACATTTCTGGCAGAGTATGTATAAGGATTCTTTACAGAACAAATTCTTTAGAGCACTGTTTTGCAAAATCTAGTAAGGCCAAACATATATATTCCCTATTATATAACCTACTTGTTCTCAGTCACTTGGTTTATACCCAAGTGATATGAGTCCATTAAAATATGTCTGCCAAAAGAAACATTCAAAAATGTTTTTAGCAGTGTTATTCATAACAGCCTCAAACTGAAAACAATTCAACACTCATATGAGGTAGTATATTCAGAGAGTAGAATAGTATATATCAATGAAAAACAATAAACAATTGATGCACACAGCAACTGGAATTAATTACAGACAACAGTTATAAAAAAAACTAAGATACAAAAGAACATATGCTGCATATTATATTTAAATGAATCTCAAAAACACACAACACTGTTACATAGTGGAGGAAGCCACTAGTATGAGAATTGTTTTTGATCTGGATGGTAATTACACAGGAAAATTCATGTGTATATATCTAAAGAGTCATAAAGATATATACTTAAGATTTTTACATTTTACTGTATGCAAGTAGATCTCAATTTTAAAAGCTAAAAACCAAAATAAAGACATTTTCAGGCAAAGCAAAAAGAAAAGAGGGATTGTAGTCAGGTAGAGCTAGTTATGATTCTTGAAAGCAGAACTGAGATCACAGCACTTACTTTCCAGGGCTAATGTGATGATTAGAGATAATACATGTGAAGTATCTCGGGACAGTCTGGCATTTTTTATGAGATCAATAATTTGCTGATTCACTTACATCTTCTAGGCCAGTGCTTTTCAAGCTTTAATTTGCATACAAATCACATGGACATATTGTTATACAATGCAGGCTCTGATCTTGTAAGTCTGTGATGAGACCTGAAATTCTGCATTTTTGAAAAGCTCCCAGGTAATTCCAATGTTGCTTTGAGTAGCAATGAGGGAAGAATGGGTCATACTTTGAGTAGCAATGGGGAAGAATGAGGATGAATGGGATTTTTCAGAAGTGGAATGGTCTTGAACAAGTTCAAATTTTAAAAGGCCTTTCTGCTATCAAATCACAAAACAGAATAAAGGAGAAGAAAACGAAAGATCCAAGAGACACATGATATATCCCTAAATAAGGAAAGAAGACAGGAGACTGGAAAGTGGGAAAACAGAAATGTTTTGCAGAATCATAAAGATGGCATTTCATTGAACCTCAGGAATGACTAAAGAAAATCATCAAAAACAGCTTGAAGTTTTTATATTCAATGATCAAATAGATAAATATGCTTTAGTTTTAATTATTTTATTGGCTCCTTTTAATTAAAATTGAGCTCAGGGGGAGTGGATATTACACAAAAAAACATGATTTTTCCCCCATCTGGGTCATGCTAGCAGAGAAAGAATCAAGGACAAGTAGGATCATGGAAGGTTTAAAAATAATTGTATCAAACAGGAAGCTGTAAGATGAGAGATTATATGAGTCAGCTTTGCTGCAGTAACAAATAACCCCAAAAGTCACATTGGTGGCTCAAAAAAAAAGGCTGGTTATGTCTCTACTTGGCCCTGCTTGGCTGTATTCCACATGCTTTCCATTCAGGATCTAGACAAAAGAACATGCCCTATTAGGAGAAAAAGAGCTGAAGGCAACATACAGTGGATCTTAAGGGTTCTGGTCAGTTGCAGTACGCTTGATGCCTGTTCCAGTGCCATTTCCTAAACAAGTCACATGAACAGGCCTGTGTCAATGAGATGGGAACATACAATTGTCCCACAAGGGCTGCTGCATGTCACACTGTCACAGACAGGGAAATATAATCCTCTTACAGGAAGAGGTAGAGACAAGTCAAAAGCACGATGCTACCACAGGAATGGAATCAGGCACAGTTCAAGCCCCTCAGTCTGCTTTGCACCTATAACCAACCCTAGCTCTAGAATATATATATTTTTAATTCCATAGTTAAATATCCTCAGCACAGAATCTTTCATTAGCCCAAGGCAAAATGGATAGATTTCAATTTCCTCTCTTAATAAGCACTGAAATGTTTTAAACTCTACAGGGTAGGGTAGGAGGAGAAGCCAAGGAGTGTGGAAGAAAAACCATTACTAGTTAATCAGCCTAAGAGTAATCAAGAGTTGGCTGAATTCTCTCCTGACCTTTGCTGTATTTAGTATGTGTCTGAAGAGAATGGTTGAGCTGTTATGCCCACCGGTTACCATGTGCTCACATTACTCAAGTGTTTTATGCTCTGTTGATGGAAAAATGAAAGTGTAAGTAGTGTTTTCATTTTCTAGGAATCCTCACTATGGGAAATATTAATATCTTAAAAGGAAATTAAATATAGTTAACCCATGCAGCCCGGAAATTATTGTAAAATTTGAAAATTTCCAGGTTGTGTCCTCCATCCGTATCCTGTGCATTGATAAGCTAAAGAAGTATGCCAGTTTCAAATCAGTTTCAAGAAAAAAAAAGATTTATTGCCTAAATTATCAGGATATTTCTCAGAAAATAATTGATATACATTGGATGATTGGAAAAATGGTATCTTTGCCCTCCACTTTGGTTCCCAAACTGTTCTCTATCTTTCCATGCATGATTAAAGCATGGTTTCTGAAGGTCAGGAATAAAGCTGTGGTCATGCATATCACATTTCTTTTCTCTTTCAATCACTATTTTTAACAGGCCAAGAGACTGATTCAATGAAGAATGAAATAAAAATTGAAACAGAGTCCCAGAACTCATATATGGAAACAGAAGGTACTGAAACCCAAATATATTATTAAAGAATGAGACAAAACTGTGAACCATGACATCTATATATACTTGTGTATGTGAGTGGTATGTGTGTGTGTTTTAGGCAGTGATTACTGGAGGATAGCAATAGTGCTCAACTTGGTGGGCCTATTGAAACTTGAAGGGGGAAGAAAAGAACTCTAACTTTCCATGCCATAGTCACTGTATTCTCACAACGATTCCAACTAAAACATCCCTAAGTGTCCTTCTGTCTCATTCTATTTAGAACTTTCATCAAACCAAGAAGACGCCGTGATTGTGGAGCAACCTGAAGTGATTCCACTAACAGATGACCAAGAAGAAAACGAAGGTGAAAAAGGTAGGACTGCTCTTCAGTTAACCCATCAAGAATAGAGAGTTTCTTTGGATTCCTGCCTAGAATTCAATCATCAAAGTTATCCTCATGCAATTACAGCTTGTAAAGGGGGAAAATGAACATTTCCTTTACCCCAAATCTGCTTTTGAAAGTAGAATAAAATCTAGAAGTAGCAAAAGAAGATGCTTGGAACAAGTAGTTTTAGCAACTACTTGTAGCATAAGGATGTTTTTGTTATTCATTTAGATTCCATTTAAATTTCTAAAATTATAGTATTGAGAAAGCCTGTAGGAAATCAAAATGATGGACTAGAGGGATAAAGTTCACAGAAAATCTGAAATGGCTTTAAAAACAAATAGACTGACCTTTCTGTATTTATTTCACCTGTCTTCCTTCCTATAGTAGTGATTAAAGAAACAATTTATGTAAAATATGCATGTTATATGAACCTAAATTGCAAGCTTTGTTTGCTAATATTAGGATGCAATAATATTGAATACTGTTTTTAAAAAATAAGTGAGCATTATAATGATTGCTGAAAACTCAGGAGGAATGAACACTCCATAAATATTAAAGCATCATTTGGGCCAAAAAGCCAATGTATTGGAGTGAAGATAGAAATCTTTTAAAAAATATTTTCTTAAAAACTATTCTCAGAGTAACTTAGTGTTAACTGAAGAACTTAAAGAACTCAATTATTAAATATAAAGCAATTTCTTAAAAGAAGCTCATAAAATAATTTTTGTTATAGTATATCATAAATCATACTACTCTAAAATATGTATTTTCAAAGCAGTTGCAGAGTAATAACTTGACAGGCCTTGTTTATAGAACACAGTGATCAATTTTGTTTCCAAATTAAAACTCGACATGATCGCAATTGTAAAATCAGGTCAATAGCAACTACAGTTTCCAAATTATGAACTCTTCTTGGCAGGGGCATTGACACAGTTTAATTGCTAAACCATGTGAGCGATTTTGACACTTTTAAAATTTTGACTGCATTTACAGCACAATATTTTTCCATGTCTCTGCCTCTAATAACCTTTTCTTTATTGCAAATCCCAGTTCAGACTCATGACTCCACGTTCCTGTCAAGTCAAATAAAGGGTATATTTGAAGTTATTTCATATCTAACTGATAACTGAGGAGTGATACAACCCTTACTCAGAATCAGATACATGGTATTGCTCTCTTCAATTGTAGTTTTAAAATGTAAAACAGACAATGCTGTGCATGTTACCTTAATTTCTCTGTAGAAGAAATTGTTTGCATTGTTCATTGTGCCTCAAGAAATGCAAATGGTAAAGAGGAACATCAAACAGCTGTATGTTTTCCTCTTTTTGACTTGACCTATAGGCAAAAAGCTGGCATTCAGCACACATGGACATGTTTCCCTTCTCCCAGAGCCTTCCCAAGCATTGAACACTACTCTGAGGCCTGAAGGATTAAATAGCCTCATTTCCCCTCTTTCTTGTAAATATGCCAATCTTTTTCTGATAACAGTGGAATGGCATGTGGGAAAAAAGCAAGGTCAAGTTCTGCTACATGCTTGGAGCAACTATGAGGCTGAATTTCTTTGTTAAGATTTGACTTTTCACTGTAAGATGACTATCAATGCTGGTAATCTTGAATTAACCACATTTTCCCTTCCCATCTTCAGCATAGATATTCCATTTGGCCCTGCCTTGAATATTTCTGGTGTTTAAATTTGAAATAATTTTAAATGCATCACTTTTGTAATCTTATACTTTGCATCAAAGTAAGAGTGAAAAGCTATTTTGTTCCATATATGAAAAGTAGTCATAGGAAAAGGAGGTAATGCAGACTCCTGGTGCTCTGCAGTAGCTCTGCTCCACCATTGACAGGCTGGATAACCTTGCACAAGTTACTTAACCTATCTCTTCAGGTTCTTCATCTGTAAGATGATGATGGAAAAAGTACCTGTCACATACACTTATGGTGAAAATTTAATGAGTAAAATGTGCAAAGCAATTAAAACAATGTGTGACACATAGAATGCACTCCATAAGTATTTAGTATTTATCATAATTTGATAAATTGGTGACAAAGTCAAGAAAATCCACATGTGATTTCCCCAAGTTCATTCATTGTACTTCTTAACTATTTTGAATCTGTAGAAAGTCACGTATTCTACATTATCCTTCAACAATAAGGGGCTCTACCCATATGATTGGCAGTACCATTTCATGAAGGCCATTTTGATATGGCTCTAAAAGCTTTACATTGCCACATATTTTATTCTAAAGAGATTAAACAACTAATGGAAGGAAGCCACGTTAAAGGCATTTCTCTCCATTCATAAACACTTTCTTGTTTGTCAGTATCTCAATCTTCTACTTGAGAAATAAATAAAACCATAATTTCTATTTTTTAAAAAAGATACCATTGAGGTGTTGGTAGATCCACAGAAGAAAAGTAGTAAATAAATTCAAAGCAGCAAATTCTTTTTACTTTCTTTTGATTTAGTTATGAAAAAGTCTTGTTTGAAAACGTTTCAAGACTATAGCTCCAGATTTTGTGTTCACAAAATAGTCTCTTAATCAAAAGTTGTACATATGTATTAAGAATTATCTCTAAAAAGACCAATGAGTATTTTATTACATTTGTAAAGATATTCCTTATAGCTTTAGAAGTATTAGTTCTCTTTTATTGTAAGAATCCTTTTAAGGAGGCAGAAAGTGGTTTCTTTAAAAAAAAAAAAAATCCAGACCAGGAAAAATATATAATGTTTTTCTGTCTTTTTGTAGCATTTTATAAGATTAGAAAATGTAGATAATCTTCAGGATACATCTTCTATGGCTCCCAGGTGTATGGGCACAGATGTTGCAACATTAAGTTTTGAAGTTAGTTCTACTAAAATATGGATTTTGAAAAGAAGGAAAAATATTCAGCAGAAGTTCATGCTGATAAAATTACACAATAGCACAATGGACATGTCCCTGGGAGACCTGAAATACAAAAATTTCAACAGGCATAAAGTGAGGTTTCACATATGGCAGCTTTTCTGATATAGCCACATTGCCTCTTCCTAAATGAGCCCAGTTTTATGATTTCCCAGCAGGACCTGCAACACATATGAAATCCAGTGGAATAACATCATTTAGGTTAATAACCAAATAGGAAAGTAGTATTATAGAAGATGTCCTCTGAAAAGAATGATGTTTTAGTATAAAATATAAAACCAGCATTAAAACATCTTTCTTACATTTGTTATTGCTAGGTGAATTTGGAAAAATTTGACATAAAAAAATTCTTACCTATATCAACATTATGTTATTATTTCACATTTTCATATGTTTTATTATGATATATATTGGATTTTTTTCTCTAAATGTTACACAGAATGAATACCTTTGGTATCAATGATTTTTTATATAAATTAATAAGTGAAGTATGGAATAGTAATCCTTTGTCTGTTTACCTAAGATAGAATAAAATGTTGACAGAGACCTAAAGTGTATTATGGTTTAATGTTTTCTTAGAAAAAGTGCATATGGACAGGCGTGCAAGTAAAGAATAAAGTGCAAGCCAGTGACAAGTGTAAAGTATCATGCCCTTGGGCTCATGTTTTGATCCAAGCATGGTCTGACCAGTATGACCTTGAGACAAAGTGTACAGGGCTTCTAGCCCTGGCTGTGTGATTCCTGGCAATCCTTTAACTTCTAAGAATCCCAGTCTCTAGGGTAATAATGAAGGGCATGAACTCAAAATTGCAATTATAAGGTTCATAAATTTTCTTAGAAGGTTAACCCTGAAGAACCACATTCTTGAGGAAACAAGAGCAATGGCATGGGAGCCAATGGTCAGCAATGCTGAGAGCTGAAATCTTAGGTTTTCCCCAGTTTTGTTTATTGCATCCTATTGATAAAAATGCAGACATGCCCTAGACCAGGCAAAAGCGTAAGCCAAATGTATTAAGACTTGCCAATAATTGGACAGCTAATTATTCCCTGAAAATACTTTAAAGGGGGAGAGGAATGCCTTTTAAGTCAAGGTAGGTTTACACAAAAAGTCTGCTCAGAACCAAGCTGGATTTCCATCACTGTCTTTCTTAGTCCATGTGGGAAACTTTTTTTTTTGCAACTCCTCTGGCTACTGTTTCATCTTTCGGTGAACACATAGCAAGTGAGCCACTTTCTTTTCTACTTCTATCAGTCAAATCCATTAGAGATTTATTTCATCTACAAAACACCCCTGTATAGCCCTTGGTGTTTTCCATTTTCCATAGGATTCTTACATCACTAGGAGAGCCCTTTCTTCTCTCTTTGAAAAGCAGATCCTGCACTAGCAATGTTGCCATACACAGAATACCTAACACCTAGGCCTTCATATATAGGCTGTGTTTTGGCTATGAAGAATCACTGCTCAGGCATATTTTTGATTCATGCAAAATATTGTATACATTTGCATCTTGAGTGACAAACTAACTTACTGTAACTTTCTGTTCTCAGAAAGTCTTTGTATCTCTTTTCAAATGAGATCAAGTTTAGTCATACTCTGTTATTCATATTGGCAGCAATATTATTTAGTTTTCTAAGGCAGTTTTACCATTTGTTTTCTTCTTTCTTCATCATATTTTGAATCTGGAATTCAACAACCAAAATTCTGTTTCACGATATCAGTTAAATTAAAAATGCTGGTCCCTGTTTGGGTTTTATGAATATTTTAGTGTCTAATCAAATTTCTCATATTGGTTAAATATCTTGAACATTAAAATTATAAAGTTTTAAGCTAAATTGTTTAGGTTTTCTACATGTCTCTATGTATACAATGTAAATGTATAGAACCAGTTCATTCAAATTATACTGCATAACTGACCTATAATTTTAAAGTTAAAAAAACAGAAGAATAAAAGGTATATTCACTGCTGCAATAATAACGTTGGTGTCTATAGCATGTATGCCTGTGTACATGTGCAAAATTAGATTATACATGTATAAAGTTCACATGTATCTACCCAGTAAGAAAGTTATGCAGGCCTCTTGAATTTGTTCAAATCCTCTAGCTTGCTGCAATCATCTTGTCTTTAAAGATTTAGAAAAAAATTGCCCCAAACCTCTCCAGTTTTCATGTTAGGAGAAATATATGATCCCTCCCAGTATCTCTGAGAATTCTTTGGTGTCAGGTTTATTTCTTCTCATCTCAGGCTCCAAGTTCCTGCCTCTGGTGACTTCTCACTTCAGCCTTTGCCTTTCCTTTCTATTGTAAGCTGTCTCTAGTTCTCACTATGGCTTCCACTCAGACACCACCACCTGGACACCTCTCATCCCTTCCCTCCATGCATTACCACAAACTCAAGGATGTGTTTAGGTTTAAGCGAATGTTAGGATCAAAACTTGTAATTACTAGCAAACATATTTATCAGAATGTGTCTTCATGTTAAGCAATGCATGACTGTATATTGGTTATGAATTTTGGCTATGTGAATATACACATGGATTCATAATACATACACATTCAGAAAAACTGAATATATCCATAAAAACAAACACAATTCAGAAGCCCTGAAAATTTCCAAACTGGCTAATACCATACAGGACAATACCACATATTCTTTCTTTCTGCCAGACAAAATTCATTTTCACTGATATGAACAAATCTTATTTTCATTACTACAAGTTTTCTACACGTTACCTTCTACCTCTACAGATGTGTAAAATAGTCTAGTGAATGGATAGCTGGTCAAGGAAATACACCTTCATAGAACCAGATAATCCCAGAGAGTCTGGAGGGCAGCACCCAACCTTCCACCACAGTGACACCCAGGAATCTCTTTTATCTATTGACAAGGCTTAGACAATTTTTCTTGACAGTATTCTGAAGGCAAAACTGCCCTTTTAACCTATTTACCACCTCATTTATTTGTTATTGTTCACTATTTGATACATTTGATAGACAGTGATAAAATACTAAGGTAGTATCAGAGTAGGGTAGTAGCTTCCAATTTCATCTGAGGTCGTAGTTTACTTGCTATTGTTTTATGGCAAGAACTGCTATTATACATTTAATATAGTTGTACACACACACTATAGATGAAGGTGTACTAAGATGCTTCATTGGTAAGATGTGCCATTATTTTATGTATTATTAATAAAATTTCTAAAATATTGCTTATTAAAGATACAAAAGACAACAATTTTTTATCATTTCGGATTTTTATGTTATATGTTAAAAAAAAAAACTCTTCCAGCAAGGTGTAGAACTTTTTCATTTATCACTTTTGAGAATACATAAAAATAAAAGTTTAGGCTAAAGAAATTAGTTACGGTATTGCTAAAACTTCATCAGATTCAGGGTCCTACTCTAAATCGCTTTCAATCAAAGTCATCCATATTTGTTTTATGACACAATATCGTCCTCTCCCAATATCTTTGATGGTTCAGTATTTAAGAGAATTCATAAAGAATTTAAAACTCATTGGCTTGTAAGTCTCTTAAGACTTAAGTCTATCTTGCTGTCATATAGAGTTAGCCCATTTTTTTCTTTTTTGCTTCTACTTAGAAACTGTTAAAACACTTCTGACTCACCAACTCCCTCTATATTTATTATTTTTCAGAGATTTTCATTGACACTCATTCTGCAAGTTTGAGTACTTTTGTTTTTGATGCTAATGCATATATGGGTATGATAAATTGTATCGTGTCCTGACCAACAGAAATTTTGTCACACTTCACTATTTCAAAGATGTTAAGATGTGATAGCAGTGTACTTTTATTATGAAATATAATATTTATTTCACAATAAAAACTACACTGAGACTAGAAAATGAAAACTTGATAACAAGTGATATAACTGAGTAAAGTTGGTTTTTTTCTACTAACTCATAAATCTGAGCAGCAGTGGGATCCTTCCTAGCACATCAGTCCATTACCCTACTGCTCACTGTATAACTAAGAAAAGTATAAATGCTTTTATTCATACATTCAACAAATGCTTTTAATGCACATGTAACATGTGCCAGAAACTATACAGACACTAGCACTAAAAATGAGGAAAACAGACAAAGCCACTGCTGGGCTCATTCCAAGAATAGGGCTCAGGATAGAAGTGTCTTTTAAAAAAAAAAAAAAAAAAACACTTTTAAAGATTCCATATATAAATGAGATCACAGTGTTTGTCTTTGTTTTACTTCACTCAGCATAATGCCCTCAAGTTTCATCCATGTTGTCATAAATGGCAGGATTTCCTTCTTTTCATGGCTGAGTAATATTCCATTATACATATATATTCATTATATACATGTTATGTATACAAATGTGAGGTGTGTGTGTGTGTGTGTGTGTGTATGTGTGTGTGTCACACTTTTCTCTATTTGTTTATGCATCTATGGGCACTTAGGTTGTTTCTGTGTCCTAGATATTATGAATTATGCTGCAATGAACACGAGTGCAGATTTCAAGCTACTGATTTCCCTTCCTTCAGGTATCTAGCCAGAAGTGGGATGGCTGGATTGTTTGGTAATTCTATTTTTAATTTTTTGAGGAACTTCCATACTATTTTCTATATGGCTATACTAATTGACATTCTTATTAACAGTGTACAAAGATTCCCTTTTTTCCACACCCTCACCAACACTCATTAGCTCTTCCTTGCCTTTTTGATAAAACTCTTCCTAACAAGTGTGAGGTCATATCTCATTGTGATTTTGATTCCCAATTTTCTGATTAGTTATGTTCAGCACCTTATCTCATACCTATTGGCCATTTGTAAGTCTTCTTTGGAAAAATGTCTATTCAGGTCTTGGTATCAATATAATGCTGCCCTCATAAAATGAATTTGGAAGTCTTCCCTTCTCTTCAATTTTTTTGAAAGAGTTTGAGTAAGATTGGCATTAGTTCTTTAAAGGTTTGGTATAATTCATCAGCCAATTAGTCTGGTCCTGAGCTTTTCTTTGTTGAGAGGTTTTTGATTACTGACTAAAACACTTTACTTAATATTGGTCTATTCAGATTTTCTTTTTTAAATCATATAATCTATTTTATTATAATTCTTATATGTTTGGGATATTAACAACTTATCATATATATGGTTTACAAATATTTTCTCGCATTTTATATGTTGCATTTTCACTGTTGATTGTTGCCTTTTCTGTGCAGAAGCTCTTTAGTTTAATGTAAATCTGTTTATTTATTTTTGCTTTTGTCACTTGTGCTTTTGATGTCATATCCAAAAAAATCATTGCCAAGACCAGTATCAAGAAGTTTTTTCCTGTATCTTCTATATGAGTTTTACAGTTTAAGGTCTCACATTGAAGTTTTTAGTCTATTTCAAGTTAATTTCTCTGAGTGGTATAAGATAGAGGTATAATTTTATTCTTTTCTATGTGGATATCCAGTTTTCCCAGCATCACTTATTAAAGAGACTATCCTTTTGCCATTGTGTGCTCTTGACATCTTTGTCAAATATTAGTTGACTTTATATGCATAGGTTTATTTCCGGGCTTCTCAATTCTGTTCTACTTGTCTGTGTGTCTGTTGTTGTGCCAGTACCATACTGTTTTGATTACTATACCTTTGTAAGGTAGTTTGAAATTGGTAAGTGTGATGTCTTCAGTTTTTTTCCTCTTTCTCAAAATTGCTTTGGCTGTTTGGGATTTTTCCATTTCCATATGAGTGTTAGGATTGTTTTCTCTTTTTATATGCCCTTGAAATTGTGATAGGGATTGCAATGAATGTATAGATTGTTTTAGGTGTTTGGGCATTTTAACAATATAAACTCTTTTGATTCGTAAGTATGGAATAGTTTTACATTTATTTGTGTCTTCAATTTTCTCTTCAATGTTTTATAGTTTTCAGAATACAGATTTTTCACTGCCTTTGTTAAATACGTTCCTAAATATTTTATTATTTTTGATGCTACTATAAATGGATAGTTTTCATTTCATTTTCAGATATTTATTACTAATGTATAGACATGAACTTGATTTTTGTATGTTGATTTTGAATTCTGCAACTTTAATAAATCTATTAGCTTTAACATTTTGTTGGAGTCTGTAAGGTTTTTAATAAGATTATATCATCTCCAAATAGAGACAATCATAATTCTTCTTTTCTGATTTGAATGCATTTATTTATTTTTTCTTGCCTAATTGCTTTGTTTATGACTTCTAGTTCTATGTTGCTTAGAAGTGGCAAGTAGGGGCAACTTGTCTTGTTATTGACCTTAGAGGAAAAGCCTTCAGCTTTTTACCATTGAGTATGATGACAGCTATGGGCTTGTCATATATTGCCTTTATTATGTTGGAGTTCATTCATCCTATACAAATTGTTGAGTGTTTTTTTTTTTAATCATGAAAGGATGGTTAATTTTGTCAAATGCTTTTTCTGCATATATTCAGATGATCATATGATTTTTATCCTTTGTTCTGTTAATGTGATATATCAGATTTATTGATTTCCATATGTTGAACCATCTTTGAATTCCAGGGGTAACTTCTTCCATCCTTCTAAACTGCTGTTGAATTTGCCAGTAATTTGTTGAAAATTTTTCTATTTATTTTCATCAGGGATTTTGGCCTTTAATTTTCATTTATTGTAGTGTTCTTATCTAGCTTTGGTACCAAGGTAATGTTGTCCTCATAAAACGAATTTGGAAGTGTTCCCTTCTCTTCAACTTGTTTGGAAGAGTTTAAATAAGATTGGCATTAATTCTTCTTTAAATGTTTGGTAGAATTCACCAATGAAGTAATCTGGTTGTGGGCTTTTCTTTGTTAGGAGGTTTTCAGTTACTGATTCGATCTCTTTACTCATTACTAGTCTATTCAGATATCCTATTTCTTCGTGATTCAGTCTTATTAGAGTGTATGCTTCCAGCAATTTATTCATTTCTTTTATATTATCCAATTTGTTCATATGTAGTTGTTCATAGTAGTCTCTTATGATCCTTTGTATTTCTCTTGCATCATCACTGTTTCCTTTATAGTTTTATTTACTTGAGTCCTCTTTTTTCATTAGTCAGCTAAAAGTTTGTAAATTTTGTTCATGTTTTTCAAAAAAAAACTCATTATTATTCATTTTTTTATTGGTTTTCTATTCTGTATTTCATGAGCAATTAGAGATTTCTGTCCTAATTTATTATTATTTTTTTCTTCTACTAATTTGGGCTCTGTTCCTTCTTTAGTTCCTTAAAGTGTAAAGTTAGGTTATTTGATGTTTTTTTTTTCTTAATGTAGGCATTTATAACCATAAACTTTCTTCTTAGAACTGCTTTTTCTGTGTCCTGTAAGGTTTGGCATGTTGTGTTTCCATTTTTGTCTCAATATTCTTTTAATTCTGTGATTTCTTTTTTGACCTATTGGTTGTTCAGGACTGTGTTATTTAATTTTCATATATTTGTGAATTTTCCAAAATTCTTCCTGTTATTGTTTTTTAGTTTTGTTTATGATGAGAAAAGATATTTGACCATGATTTCAATGAGCCTAAAATTTTTTTTTATGGCTTAACATATTATCTATTCTAGGGAATGTTCTTTGTGTGCTTCAAAAGAATATGTATTTTGCTGCTATTGAATGGAATGTTAGGTGTCATTCACTTATAGTGTTGTTCAAATCTGTTGTTACTCTATTGATTTTATTTCTGGGTGATCTATCCATCGTAGAGAGTGGAGTATTAAACTCCCCTATTATTATTGTATTGTTGTTGATTTCTCCTCTCAGTTCCATTAGTATTTGCTTTATATATTTAGATGCTCAGATGCTTGGTGCATAAATACATACAATTGTATATCTTCCTGATAAATTGATTCTTTATTATTACAATGACCTTTTTTAGTCTCTTGTGACTATTTTGAGTTCAAGTGTATTTTGTCTAGTATAATATAGCCACCCTTGCTCTCTTTTGGCGGCCAAGCTGTCAATAAAAGCTACAATGTTGGAGTGAAATTATTAAAGTGGAAGTGGTGGAGTGAAAGCCCTCGGTTGGGATGGGAGCATGTATGGCCTTTCTGGCCATTCCAAGGAGTGTGGAGACTCACTGGCAACTAGAATGCAGACAACTGATTTCATTCTTCACTGATTCCTGTGTTTTCCATGTCATTTTACAGACTAAGGTCAATAAGAACCCAAAATTATTACAGTTATTGCACTCTGCTGGCCTTTGGTATAGAATTCATATGGAATTATATGAAATAAAAAAAGTTTTCTTAGAACATGCAAAACCTAGAACATTTACTATCTGGCCCTGAAAAATATTTCTGAGCCCCACTCTATTTATATAAAGCCCAATGTCACCCTAAATGTGAACTCCCTTATCTCATACAATAACTCTTAAATTATGAATCTTTGTCAACACAGATAGACACATATGCATTCAATTGAGATGTTTCCCTAGAAACATGGGTTTATTCTCACAGTGCCATGCCCTTCTGTAAGCATAGTCTTTGCTGTGTTTGCATCCCTCCCCAGCCTGATAGATTGGAAGAAAATGGCACCCTCTGGTGTCAGCCATCATTAAAGGGGCCCCAAAGCAGCATGCCTTGGACCTCAAGTATTTCAGACCATAAGTGGAATGTAATAAATAATCCCTACAACCCTGTATTCAGAAGCCTACTCCCTTACTTTGAGTTGGCTTTGTCTTGTCAGTCTCATTCTGTTGTCTCTTTCTCTTTTAGAATAACAGTTTAAGTTTCCTTTAAGTACATTTTTTTTTTGCCACTTTTGACCTATTGGTCACTGTACATACAGTTCATAAAGTAGGGAGGATTCTACCAATTTTCCCGTGAACTGATCTTTGCCTTCTCTTGGTATACTACAAGTCAGACTGGCATTATGACTATGAACTAAAGATCCTAATCATAAACGTTCATACTGAAAGACCATTTCAGTGACAGAACTAACAAGTGCAAGTCTAATCGATAACGTATGTGGAGTAGATAGCAACTGTAATAATATGGATGTTTATGTATACATTTTTTGTAAAAAACAAAATATTGTCAACCCCAAATTTAACTTATCCATTTATACAGTAGTTGGAATAGAGTCTCAATATTTAAATAGACTTTTAGTAAACAAATTGCCACAAACTATTATGTCATATGTTTTGGATGACATACTTACTGCATTTGGATTTAGATTTAACCACTTCACATCAGGTGCAAAAACTTCCAGATCTTACTGATTGTGCGAAAGATACATTCATTTTGATTTGGATTTCAAAGGTAAGTGCTACTTTCCTCTCTGCTTCAGAAGGAAACTCAATTTCTTTTCATTACTCTTTATACATCAGGCGCCTTCATTTCAGCACAGTATGTAAAAAGCAGGTGGTATAAGGAGTACTTTGAATGTTAATTATTTTTTTCATTTATTTCACTGTGAGGATTTACCTTTCAATGTGTTTTTATAATCAAGATGGAAACAATTAGGGAACTTGCTGTTTGAATGTTTCACTACATTTATTTTATGACATCTGCTACAATGATTAAGAAAAAAGAGAAAAAGGGAGGCAAGCATTTGAACAACAGCAAGGGGTTTGGATAGACTGTATGTGATTGCTTTACTTCATTGTGACACTTCAAAGGAAATGTTGTCGAGATGAATCAGTCATGTTCTCACCAATACATATTATCCTATTGTTTGAATTTACATTTTTTACATGGAAGCACGAGTTCATTTTTTCAGAGATGTTGTCAAGTTTATTAGCCTTCATTTTTAATTGAACCTAACTTTTAGAAACTGCAGAGAAATGGGGAAAAGGGGAAAAAATAGATGTTTCTTCTGAAAGAATCATTTCAAAGGAGAATGTTTTTTTCCATGGGTCATATTTAGTTTGTTCCTCAAACATTAAACATAATTTCCTTCATCTGTTCTTTATGTTTCATATACTTACAAGCATAGTTCATAAAGTAAAAATATTCAGAATTAAAAGTTCATGGTTCATAACATATTAAGATATGGACATATAATTTCAATGGAAGGGAGTACTTTTCAAAATTAATATAGCCAATATTTTACGTTTTGTTACATTACTCTTATTTTTCCCACTAACAAAATATTATAGAAAACCTTCTGCAATTAGAAAATAAAACTTGCATAGCATCTAGTAATTTGATCAGATAAATACAAGATAAATATAGTTATATAATATGTGTCCATATATGTGTGTATGTATCATACATACGTATATTTCATATCTCCAAAGTCTGCGTCTTTCAGAGATACTCAATAAGGAGATCTTAAAGTTATCTCTGACAACACAGGAACATATCCAGAAGGTATCTTACTATTTTATCACCTATAACAAGGAATAAAAATTTTAGTCACCCAATAAAATGCGGGTTGGAGGGAACATTAAGGGTTACTGTTTTTAATTACCTGGAGTAGACAGAACAATGGTCCCCCAAAGGTGTCCTCATACTAATCCTAGGAACTTGTCCATGTGTTACATCACACAGGAAAAGAGACTATGCTGATGTAATTAAGTCAGGGGGCTTGAGGAGACTACCCTGGAGTGTCCAGGTGAGCCCAGTGTAATCACAAGTATATTCATAAGCAAATAGGGAAGCAGGAGAGTCAGTGACAGGGAAGGAGATGTGTTGATAGAGGCAGAGGAGAGAGACAAGAGAGCAACTGAGATTTGAAGATGCTATGCTGCTGGCTTTGAAGATGGAGGAAGGGAGCGATGAAATAAGGAATACGGGTGGCCTCTAGAACTGTAGTAGGTAATCAAACAGATTCTTCCCTAGAACCTCAACAAGGAACATAGCTCAGCTGACACCTTGATGTTAGCCTCGAAAGAAGACCCTTTTCAGACATCTGGCCTCCAGAACTGTAAGAAAATCAGTTTGCTTTATGTGAAGCCACTAAGTCTGTGGTAATTTACAGCAGCAAGTAGAAATTAGCACATTACCTCTACCACGACTTTAGTATTTTGACTCAAATTTAGAACATTCCTTTTGAAAATCCCTTAGACTTTCCCACTTTCTTATTTTGGTTGGTGATGAGGTATTTGAACAAGGCAAAGATAATTGACAGAGGGGTAGGCAAACAGTACCCTCCTTCTGAGTCACCTCAGTTGCACCCCAGTTGCAATAATGATGTTTATTAATTAAGAAACTATCCAGCATGAATACGTACAAGGTACTGGGCTCAGGGCTTGGGCACAAACAGAAATAAAATAGAAAAAAACACACACAAAAACAATCCGTCCCTTCAAGGGGAAGCTAAGCCTTCAGTAGTGGAAACAGATTCATCTGGATGGAAGTTCTTAAAAATGTGTTCTTTGGACCAGTAGCTTTGGCATCATCTAGGAACTTGCTAAAAGTGAAAATTCCTGAGCTCCCCTTCAAGTATATTTCTTATACAATAATTGTTGTGGTTTGGTTTCTCTATTAGAATATAAGGACTTTATGAAATTTTGAACCCTGTTTGTATGTGTGCATGCATCTCTTGTGTTATATGTAGGAATTCGCATTTATATATCCTAGAGACAAGGCGGTGAAAAAAATAGAAAGTAAAGAAGCAGAATTTGGAGGCTTATGGTCCAGACCTTCCTGGCAACAGGCTGCCTAACACTGCTTGGTCTGCCAGTAACCCTGGCTCCATCAGGTGTAACCCAAAGTGACGGCAGAGGCTTTCCAGGTTGGATGTGCATGACATCACCTGAAGCCTTGTTAAAACATGGCTTTCAGTGCCCTATCCCACAAGTTTGTGATTCAGTTGATCTGGAGATGGCAGGCCATCAAAATTTTGCGTTTTTAATGAGTTCCCAGGTGATGGTGATACCGCTGGTCCAGGGACCACACCTTGAGAACCACTGGCAAAGCGCTCCCTCGTTATCCAAACCAGCTGGCTCACAATGGCCACCTGGGAGATGTTCCTTTAGCATCATTGTGGACCCCCAGGACTTGCAGCTGAGACACAGGGCATTAAGGTACCTTACTGTGGTAAGGACGGGGACCTCTCACAGTATGTCGAAGGTCAGCCGCTTATAAGCCTCTCTTCCCACAAATGCCTTCTTTGTGGTCATTGCACAGCACAGTTCTCCAACAGTGGCAGGTGATATGGACAAGGCAACACAGAGACTGCATGCCTAGCTTAGGAGAGTTCAGAACCACAGACTGTGTTTGCTTATTGGAAGGCAGTCCTGGGATACCCAAAGTGCATCCTGAGCAGCATACATTGGAGTTACGTATACAAAATCATGTTTACTACCAAAGGGTCATGGTTATGCCAGGGCCACGACTGCACCAAATGTTATGCTCAGGGTTAGGTTCCAGCCCCAGCTGAGGTCCCAAGGGAGTAGGTGGATGGGAAGATAACTGAAAGAACACTTGGGGGCGGGGGACTGTACGCAGGTGAAAAGTAATTTTATTTAGCAGCTCTCTTATCTGCAGCTCTCTCACCCTAGCTCTCTTACACTGTCTGCCTTCATCTCGGCTGTTTGCTCCAGCTCTGTGGCTCCCGTCAGCAGCCGGCTCCCATGCATAGCTGCATGGCCAGTCTGCAAGGCCAGCTCTCCCTTATAGTGTTAGCAGCCTAACTCTTTCTCTGGGCATGAGTGTGAGCCATGTCCTGGCTCCCCTCTGTCTGTCTTGCAGTACTCTCTCTCTTACTCTGGGCCCCAGCGCAAGAGTGCCTGTACAGCGTCAGCAGGGCAGTTATACCTTTTATAGACAATAGTGGCTCAGAGCCGAGTAGGAACTTACACAAACAGGTTATATAACAAGTGGAGTATACACCTAGCCCTAAACTCAGTAAGTCATGCAGGCCTGGATGTCCGCCTCGGCCTATTCTTGAGCAAAGCACATCCATATACCTCACAGTCATTCTTTCCTCATTTTGATGAACAGGATATAAGGGGGGAAAATGAAGATAAAAATTTCCCCATCATTTTCGTAGTTTTACTCGTCTTTAGACATAGAAAAAAGAAGGAGTCATGTGAAAGAAGATGGCATTCTCTCCCCAAAGGTGGAAAAAAGAATAAAAATAGAATTGGGGGCATAACTCTTGTTCAACTTGCAGGAGTTCCCCCACACAAAGTAAAAATAAACTCTGCTTTAGCATCCCCCTATCTGATTTAAGTCGGTTTGTCTTCCAAAATCTAACATTTTCTCAGCTGAATTTGAGGGGCTTCGTTATTTTAATAAGAAAAGAAAAAATGAGAAGCTGAACAGGGCCTTTAGAGCAACACACATAAGCTGTTTGCCATATTGAATCGACACCTGGGGCATTGATCTGAAAGCTAAACGCAGACTGTTCACCTGGATTGCCAAGTATAACAGAAGCAACTGGCTCGCTGACATCAGAGAGAACGCGCTTCACCGGGGCTCCATCTGCAATTGCCTTTGAGGACCAGAGATAAGCAGAAAAAAAATGCAGAGGTTGTTCTGAAACCTAATTCCAACTTAGGAATTTTATTTCTCCTTTCCATAAACTACCTGTGATTTAAAATCAAAACATGCTTTTCTAAACCCAGCTGACCTAATTCTCCTTTTCTCCTTCGCCAACGTGTCTTCTTTTTGTTGTGGATCTTTGGCTTTGTTTATTCAGGGAGCACGGTTGTTGTTGTTGCCTAGCTCTGTAAGCTTGTGCGTCCAGCCTTTCCCAACATTCCAAGTAGCAATGGTCTCATTGACCCAGTAATTAAAGAAATCCTGTACCTTTCCACTCTGGCTAGCATGCCCTCTTCCTTTTCCCCTATTGTTCTTTCAGTAACACCACCAGCAGATGGTTTGAGATGTTCACCCTTTCAAAAGCTTTATGTTTTTCCCATCTCATCAAGCATATCTCAGCCAAGTGTAATTAGCTTAAGGCTTTTGAGTCCTTAAGGGAGATCAGTTAAAGACCTGAGCAATTTCAATAAAGAGCTTGAAAAGCAATCCTGGAAGGCTAAGGGTAACCAGGAGAGCCACTATTATTTAGAGGCAAAGACCCTCTCCTCCGCCCATCCCTCCTTCTTTAGGCATTTTAAATTCTTAGAATATTCATGAGGCCTCCAGGGCTTTGGGACTCTATTTGGACCATTATTGAGTAGGTGGGATATTTAAGCTCTCACTCATCAGCAGGTCAGTTGGTTTCTTTTAATTGATTTCAATCAAGGGGCCATTTTTGGGCAGCCTTAAATTACTCTCAAAGGGCCAGCAGTTTGTTTGCTAAGTCTCTTAGCCTTTTCATTCCTTTTTTAATCCTTCAGCTGTTGGAAACTAGCCGGCCAGCTTTCTTTGTAGTACAAGCAGTTGATATGAAGTCTAAATTAATTAACTGCAATGTAGATTTGCACCCCACCTTTGAGTGGTGAACCCCCTTGATTCCTGAATAGCCACATAGACTGCAGTAGTTGATCCCACAGCTTAAACCCTTTTTCCTCATCCTTGGGAAAAAGCAAGTTGTTCTGAGACCAAATTAAACCCTATTTTTATTGAAATGGAGTGGAGTAGTGCGTGTGTGCAACACAGATTGTTGGTGGGATGTTAAGAGAGGGGGCCCAGGCTCTCCCTCGAATTGTGTGATGTGTATTTTGAAGTGGGAGGCTTGGAGGCTCAGGTGTTGGGTAGTAGGATGATTAAGTGTGTTCTCATGTCTGGTTTCCCATTTCCAAGACGTGGGTAAAAGGGGAATTACTTTTGTAAATCCACTGCCATCTTTTAAAAATAAAAGGAACCGGTGCCAACATTTGATGAGAGTGACCTATTTTTGTCTCAAGTACACTAATCAGCTTCTCTTTGAACAGTGATGCATAGGTACGGAGATGTGCCTATATGAAAGATTATACATCTACTGTATTATTAGAGGACATTACAATCACAACCTAGAGGAAGATTCCTTGTAAAACATGGGACGTGTGTTCTGAGCAGTGGTATGACATGGAATTGGCTTGCAAAGCAGACTCCAAATACTTATTAATTTATTCTGTCTGAAAAATATGACATAATGTTTGAAGTACAAATTGGCTTACAAAAAGATATAAGCAGGGTGAACATTTCCAGTACGTAAGACAGAAATGTAGCTGCATTTTATAAATGTTTGCTTTGCATAGGAGAATGATAAATTACAGTTGAGTTTCACTATTATCGCTTTGAATACAGTAAGCCTAAAGAAACTAGACTATCCCAGCCAATGAGGCAGTTCTGAACCATAGAAAACAGTTGTATTGGTGCAGAATGGGTAAGACCTAGAAGAAAAGAAATTGCTGACAACACCTTCACTTTATAATAGCATACAGTGAGGCAAAGGACTCTTAGCAAACCTGATACCACAGTGTCCAGCAAATGTGCAGAGGTCCTCTTCTATAAGGCTCTTATGCAACAGTTTCACCATTGCCATAGAGCTATGGGCAGGATAACTTTGGTTTATTCCATTTTTCAAATAACTGATGCTTAAAAGATTTTTAGGCCCAGTCAAAATAATATTTACAATTTTTTCAAAACAATGGTATCTACTTTTCTTCGGTCTGAAGTTATAGGAATTAAGGATGTGAGGAGTAGAATGTACCTGACCAGGGTCATAGGTTCAGTAGTTGAAGCAAGCCCTGACATTCGTGCCTAACTTGTGACCCAGTATCCTTTCCACCTGATGCTTTTCCCCGGTAAGCTGCTCTGAGGGGCTGTGGCTAACAGAGAATGACATTCGAGGAGGCATGTACTTAATTGTAACTTATATTTTAACTTAAAACTGTGACTATAAATTTCACAGTTGGAAACTGGAGGTCACCTAGTTCAGCCTCCCGTTGTGGTGCATAAAGCCAGAATGATTTCCTTCCCAGCTGATGCTGTGCCCTCTGTTAAGGGACATACATGATGGGGAGCTCACTACCTTTCACAGGAGTTCTTTTATCCTCAAAGATTGAGTGTTTATAAATGAATTTGAGTTTCCTGCAGTTTCTGCTGACTCATCCCAGCTTTGCTCTACAGAGGGAACTGAAATGAACCTAAGAGTCTCCTAAGTCTTTGAAGGCAAAGCCTTCATATAGCACCCCCTGTACCGTCTATTGGTTAGTCGTTTAACTTATCTCTCTTATTCCAAACATCTCTCATATTACATGGTTTCCAAACCTTTCATCATTTGACCATGTACTTCTAAGCAAGTCAGATTTGCCAACTTCTCTCTCAAACCATGGCTATAGATGGCACACAGTGATCCAGACCTTCATTTGTCTGATTCAAGGCTAGAGATTTATTTTTCATAGAAATTGCTTCAGGCCCTGGCAGCTCAGTCCTGAACTTCTCCCTGGGTGAGGTGAAGATGTATCCCAGAAGGGAGGCTGACAGCCAGCCCACTTCTGAAGCCAGACTACCTTGGTTTGCAGGCCGGTTGTTCTCTAATGAGCTATGAACAAATTGTTTAACTTGGTTTCTGCATCTGTAAATGAGGATCATAATAGCACCTACCTCAGCAGGTTGTTTATAGGGATGATATGATTTAACATATATAAAGTTCTGGCAGTAGTGCCAGGCACATAGTACACTCTCAATTAATATTGATTATTGTGGTTATCACTGTTCTGAGTAAAAGCCCATACTCCAAACCAAGGGAAAACCTCTTGTTTGTGAGGAACAGTGAGAAACCTAAGAACTACAGGAACACTGGATCAAATGTTCCCTTCTGCCATGTAATTATTCTGCTAATCTCCTCCCTTAGTCTAGCGCATTGTGGAACCCTGAGAGACATCCAGATTACTTTCATCCTCTAAGTGTGCCTAAGCTACAGGTCCAGTAGTATTCCTGTTGCTGCCGACTCTTTGATCGTAAGAGACCACCTCTTTGAAGAGATGCAGCTGATCAAGAAAAATTCCCTCCAGCCCTTTGCGTCTGGCAGATGTGCTGTTGCATGAGAGTGCCTCTGTCAGAGCTGGCTCTGTCCCCATGCAGAAGTGACAGGGCCGTCCAAACAAGCCAGAAATCTGGTAAAAATGGACCTACTACCTTAGGGGAAAAAAATTAATGGAAGTGGATCGATATGCACCCACTGCCTTTATTCCTAGTCAGACACCAAAGAGTAAATGCTGCAGTATGTCCCACAGGACAGTGACAGTCACAGTTGACATCTGTATAGAAGCCTGACAAAACAGGGACACAGGAGCATGGAAACAGCTACTCCTCAGCTTGGGGATTGAAAGTTTTGAGATTTATCATTAATTTTATCTCCTTACTCATGTTCCCTGTCTTGGGGTTTTTTATTTACTAAAACTTCTTCCAATTGTTGCTATTGGGATCAAAGCATAATAGCGGCCGGGCACGGTGGCTCACGCCTGAAATCCCAGCACTTTGGGAGGCCGAGGCAAGTGGATCGCCAGAGGTCAGGAGTTCAAGACCAGCCTGGCCAACATGATGAAACCCCGTCTCTACTAAAAATATAAAAATTAGCCAAGCGTGGTGGTGGACACCTGTCATCCCAGCTACTCAGGAGGCTGAGGCAGGAGAATCACGTGTACCCTGGAGGCAGAGGTTGCAGTGAGCCGAGATTGTATCACTGCACTCCAGCCTGGGTGACAAGAGCGAGACTCTGTCTCAAAAAAACAAACAAACAAAAAACACCATAAAATACGGAGAAGGAGACAGAAACACCACCTCCCGCATTGCTCTGCAACATTCTTTCCGCCGCTCATCCTATTGAAAAACTCAACATCCCCAAAGGAGCCACATTCTCAGAAAGAAGCAGTGGACTGAGGAAAAACAGAAATTTAGATTCTGGCAAATCAGTAACTAGAAGAAATTGCTGGGAGAGACAGTGGGTATCACTTTATAATCTTTGTAGGTCATCCCTGATGTGTTCAACTTTAGATGATAATGGCAGAAGTCCAATTTTTCTCTTATTGTACTTGATTTTAAACGCCAGGGTGAGGGTCCTGCTTCATATAAGGTTCATTATAATCAAAGTCTCAATCATTTAAATTATTATGAAAATCACACCTTAGAGAAAAAGAAGAGAGGAAAGAGAGCATGTGAGTGAGTGAGCCACATGGGCTAGTGGTGTACGTCCTGGTGCATGTGGTCACCCATACAGCACCATACAGCCTAACTGCAGAAGTGACCTTCAAAGGCCCTTGTCTGCGGGGCGCCCACAGGACCAGCATCTTGTGACATTTTGTTCTGTGTACAAAATCCCACAGGCGCCCATCTCTTATCTCTGCATATGCCAGTGATCACAGCCACAGAAACCAGAGGACAGAGTATAAAAGAATAGTACTTTGTCTTCTTACTATTTTATCCTATTTTCCCTCTAGAATTTACATTTTGTACCAGACATATTGTAACAATAAAGGCAGTTCTAAGAATAGGAAAAAAAAAAAACACTATGATACCACAACCTTATTACATCAAACTGCTTTGGGCTTTATCCTCTTTAAAGGGTGCTCAGATGTTCAGCCAGGAGGTTTCTGACAGCCCTCAAAAGATTTCCAAGGTGAGGTGTGCTGATCCTGGCTTCCAGTCTTTGAGATCCTTCAGAGCTTAGAGTCTGTTTGGGAGACAGCATCCCCTCCATCCCTTCTTGAGGAAAGATTTAGAAGCCCCTGGCCATCACTTTGTCCCAAGCACATTTCAAGCCCCACGAATCTTGATTCTTTCGGATTTGGATTCTGGCAAATCAGTAACTGGAGTACCCTCTCAACACAGCACATAATTATATATAGTCTATTCCCGACCAAGACCTTTCTCCCCAGACACGGTTTTCTCTTTTGGAAACCAAGCCAGTGCTTTCCACATGGTGAAAATACATTTCAAACATGTGACAGGCTGTGAGGAAAGGCTTTCCTGAGCAGACTAAATGTGCAACACTTGGGACAGAATATCTTTCCCCAAATGGGACACAAGATGATTTGGGTCAACCCGTGCCGAGACCATGTCGGTGATGCAGGGATGTTGGGTGTCATAGGCGGCTTTGTGAGCTGGGAATCTGAGGAAGCATGTGCTAATCTGGTTTCTGGCACTCCTCTCCCTACCAAACAATGAAATTGTGAGAACAAATGTTGACAATGCGGCACCTCTTTGTTAAAGCTGTCAGCACTCACTGACAGGATAAAATGGCACCAGCTGCACATGGTCAGAGTCTGTGAGGCCAAAACAAAGCCACTGTTCTAGAATGAGCCAATTAACCACACCGTTTGGCTGAAACTGGCTTCTGCCTGACATCTCTGAGGTAGGTGCAAAGTCCCAGTTGTCCAGAGTTGAACCAGTGGTGAAAATGTTAGGCTTCAGTGGTTCTGAGTGGTGCAAATTGTTCTAAGGTGCAGAATGTCAGCCCAAGTCCTGCCAGGAGCAGATGCTGAGATGGGATTTATTTGGGGGAATGCAAGGAGTTTATTAAAGGAAATGCCTGTGTGAAAGGAAAGAAAGAGGGTGCTGGAGTCAACTGAGAGAGCCATCAGTCCTGACTCACGTGCAAGCCCGAGTGAAGGAGACAGGAAGGCAGCTTCTGAAGTGTGCAGTGTCGGGAAGTTTTGGCAAAGCACCCAGATGCCCTTGAGGCACAGCCAAAAACAGCCCTCTCTTAATATCTATCCCTGCTGTGATCAGTCTTTGGCTGGGAGCAGCCTGTTGGGGGCTCTGGTCTTGGACCAAATGCAGTGATGGATTCCAGAGGGTGGGTTCATCTTGCACTTTTCAGCTCCATGATCCAGGCCCCACATCTCACAACTCCAGGGGACACAGTTTATTTTCAGTGATGCCCCCGGTGATGTGCTTTGCATGGCCTGCATTGCTTCACATGATGCTCCTGCTTAGGGTCACTTGCTCCCCACCATGGTGACTGGCCAGGCAAACCCACCAGTCAGCACCATCAGCTACTTTCTAAGTCCCCCATTCAGGGAACGTGGGAACATGAAGAGATTCTGGGAGCCAGATTCTGGGAGCTATGACAGATGCTGAGACACCAGCTTCTCTGAGCCTTCTGGCAGTGGGAGAGGAGTCACTCTCCTAGGACACATGTTCCAAATCCCAAATAAGAAGTGGGCGCAAAGCCCCTCCTCAGTGTTTGGCTTTCCCCCACCCTGCCCCACTTATCTACAGGCCTCCCTCCTCTGGATCTTTAGCCTTTTCCCCACGTTAGAAAGGACACATCTTTTGGTTGATTTTCCATTTACTTTTCCTTTCTGAAGAGAGCTGCTTCTACATTGGTGTTTCTCAGCTTTGATTGTGAATGGGAATTGCCTGAGAGCTTTCAAAATTCCTCTTAGGCCATACTCCAGACCAATTAAATCTGACATTTTGGGGATGAGAAGCAAGCATCAGTATTTTTAAAATCTCCCTAAGTGACTCCAGTATGTAGTCAGGATTGACAAATCTGCCTCTACAATCCTCATCTTTCCCGGGATGGCACTGGCCTTTCCCACTGCTCAATGACTACAATGGTAATTAGTTGCTTAGGAAATGTGATGTAGAAGAATGAAGCATACACAGAATCATATTTCTAATATATTATCTGATTTCAGTTTTTATCATACAAATGCTTCGTTTTAACATTTAAGATAAGTTATTTTGGTCTATGATGCTTCTAGAGCAGAATATAAATGTTAACATTCCTGACCATGGAAGGGTACATGTGTGACGGAAGGCAGGAAGTGTCACAAGAGAAGGAAAGCTAGAGGGAAAGTTTGAGGAACTTGTGCCCTCTAGGAGCATTAATTAAAGATTTATAGATAACCAATAGAAGAGCTAGAAAGTTATGTTAGTTATCAAAATCTAGGAAGAGAAGAGGGTGGCATAAGTAATATGTATCACCATTGGTCATTGCAAGAGTCAACAGCTATCACCTAAGCAGATTGAATAAAAACAGCAACC
This sequence comes from Cacajao melanocephalus, assembly GCA_963573385.1. Taxonomy (NCBI): domain Eukaryota; kingdom Metazoa; phylum Chordata; class Mammalia; order Primates; family Pitheciidae; genus Cacajao; species Cacajao melanocephalus. The sequence goes on from CAUYLG010063805.1 coordinate 100,921, forward strand.
CAATTCCATGTGGTGTAAATGTAAGATGATGAAGAACCTAAAATGGAAATTGTAAAGACTGACTCCTGGGGGTGGGATAGGGAAGACATCTGTGCTTTACCTTATACATGTATCTAATAAAACTAACACATTAAAAATTGATTTGAGATTCTGTACCACACTGCCTGTCAAGGGATAGTTTGGGAGAACATCTCCAGTCAAGGCCATTTTATCTACAACTGCTGCCTATGAGAATGCTACAGCCTGAGCCCTTGCCTGCAGCAGTGTTAAATACCCAAGTGACAGTGCTCTGACTCTCCATGGCCACATTCTTCCATTTTAGTAAGTAAATGACCTACCACAGTGTTGCTATATTTATTGTCTTTTAAATGTTGTATCACACCCAGGAGAGAGATAGAGAAAGTAACATTGATGGAGAATACACAGAGTGGCATTCCAATTTACCACCTTGCAGATTCCTCTGACCATAACTGTAAGTAATGGCATTTTATTAGTGCCAGAAGGTTTAGCAGATGGTTTTGGTCTATGTTCCAGGTGCCTTTAGGTGTTCTAAGAATATCTGTTGAGATAGACCCTGTGTAAATAGAGCACTGCATTGAATAGAGGAGTTGTGATGTCCCATCCTGGCTGTATCTACCATCAGCTGGTTCCACATTTTTAACTGTGACATTTAACTTCTGTAGGCTCTGCAAAATGACAGGATCCACTGACTCAAATTAACATCCAGCCTTAACACTTTGCACATCAAGGGTTTCTTTTAGAATAGAAAGTGTCAGTCTTGGACTCTGGGCTTCCCTAAATTTTTTCCTATCACCTCTATTCAGCTTTAAAATATAGGTCTGCCTGTTATGCAAGTGAGCAACATGCCTTATCTTCAGATAGACTAGATGAAAACCCCAGTTCTATCGCTTTTTGGCTGGATGAACTTGGACATGTTTCTTAACTTCTTCAAGTTTCAGTTTCTCGCCTATAAAGTTGGGATTGGGTGTTTGCTATTCTTAAGAGGATTTGAAGTTGCAGTATATATTCCCTAGTTCTAAAAGATTCTCAATAAACAGCAACCGTTGTTACACTAAAGAAGTTAGAAGAATACCATGCTCTCAAGATTGGAAGACAGGTTGTCATAAATCCACAAGGAAAAGTCCCTGTGTGGATTTGCAGATTACTAGGTCAGATTTTTCCCATTTCCCTCATTTGTGAAGCAACTAGCCTTCTGTTCCACTACAGAGCCTGTGTGCTAGCGAAAACTCTGATCACCATCTGGGTTCAACAGAAGCCAAGAAAAATAACAGGACAGCAAATTAAATATCCATGGGCCATGTCCCCTTCCCATCCCTGGCCGTTTTCCCCAGCCTAAGCATCTGCTGTGGTTTCAATACACCTGTCCTTCCTTCTTTGCATGTCCTTTGGTGAGGGTTCCTATCAGGGCAAGTATTCCTTTGGCCAAGTAAAGGCCTCACTCTTTCTTACCTCCCGAGGTAACCAGTTTTTCTCCTTTGAAGTTCCCTGACTTGTGCACCTTGTCTCTGGGATAGGGTTAGAGCTCTCTTACAATCCATTAAACCAAGTCCTATATTCTCATCTTCTATCTATAGGACATGAGAGGGAGGCGGAAGAGTCAGGAAAGGAAGCCAGTACCCTAATGGCAAGGAAGTTTGTTAGTTTGCTGTTGGAAATCACTTACTTTTCAGTTTCCTTTTTTTAAATAGAAGCAATATTTATTCAGTCCTGCAAAAGAGACTTTATTTTTTTAGCCTTGTGACTTTATATTTTTTTGTTTGCCCTTAAAGACTAAGAAGGAATCACCTGTCTATATGTATAGAAACCTGATCATTTGTTTTTAACAATGTTGTTATAAAGTAACTTACTGTTAATTTAATTATTAAAACTAAGCAGACAATTTAAATGCAATTTAAATACCATGTGTTAAGTATACACCAAGCAGAAACACTATAGCACTCTTCCCAGAAGTAAAATCCTGAGTAGTTTAATATCAGTGGTGCTCACACAGCAGTTTTCTGTTTTTCCTATCTCTGTAGAAAATAAAACAGCAGTGACCTGGGGAATTGGAAGTCCCCACCCAATTGTCATTATTAAACTATCTCACCTAGTCCTGATTCAGAGGTTGCAGCTTGTTCATCCACTGTAAGCAAAAGGGGCCCTCTGTTCAATAGGCTCTCTTACAGAATTTGCCTGGATATGTCGAATGTTTATTTTTCCATGAAATTTTATAATTGTTTTGTCTTGTTCTACCAAAAAAAAAAAAATAGGAATCACAATAGATATTTTCTTGGGATTAATTAAGGTATATTTAGGCCTTCTTTACACTGAGTCTTTCTTCCCAAAGTAGCCTTTCATATGAATCTTTCATAGAATTTATATTTTTCATTTATATAAACTTTCAATATTTTGTTGTGTTTACTGTTGACTATACTTTTTGTTATTGTTCCTATTGTATGGTTTTTGATAATTTAATAACATTATCAAAGCTAAGTGCCAGACTATTTTGGTTATTCATTGCTATTTTTAGCTTTTCTTTGGAGAATTATATGTTAATATTCTTTGTATTTCAGCAGTTATTCATCTTTTTTCTTATTGATTTATACAAGTTTTAAAATATATTATGACTATTTTTTTCATCTTTAGTTTGGAGGTGTGAGGGAACTTACAGATTATCCTATCCTGCCCACTTTCACTACAAATGAAGAAACTGAAGAAAGATGACTTTTCCATTGTTACACAGAAACTTAGTGGATAATCAGGACTAAAAGTAGGTCTTCTGGTCCTTATTTTCAGGTTTTTCTTTCAACTACTTGCCTCCTTGTCTACAGTTTTCTCTTTTTCCTCTTAAATTGACACTATCAGGTTACTTGACTTGATTAGAAGTAAAAATAAGTTAGTTTTCTACCTCTACAAATGAATCACCAAGAGCTGCTAACTCCCAAATTTTGTCTTAATTCCTGACATCTCCTTTGAACTCTAGATTTTTCTAATACACCTCTCCACTTGGATGTCTTGTTGACATTTTCAACTCAACCTTTTCAAAACTGAGGGGCTTTTGTTTTTTGTTTTGTTTTGTTTTTGAGATAGAGTTTCACTCTTGTCAGCCAGGCTGGAGTGCAATGGCGCGATCTCAGCTCACTGCAACCTCTGTCTCCTGGGTTCAAGCAATTCTCTTGCTTCAGTCTCCAGAGTAGTGGGATTACAGGAACCCACCACCATGCCCAGTTAGTATTTTTGGTAGAGATGGGATTTCACCATGTTGGCCAGGCTGGTCTTCAACAAAACTGAGCTTTTAATATCTGCTTCCCCATCTGCAATTCTTAGTCTCCTTCATCTCCTCCTTCATGGCAATGGAATTGCAAATGGCAATTCCATTATTCCTGATGGTCAGATCCAAAGTTTTGAAGTCTTTGACTGTTCTCTTTATCCCAGACATCCAATTTATTCTGAAATTCTATTGATATATTTTCAAAATATCCCCAGATATGTTCACTTCTCCCATCTCCTCCACCCTCAACCTAATCAAAACTACCTTTCACATCAGTGATTGTCATCACCTCCTCTTTGGTTCTCTGGCTTTATCTGTAATTCCTTACATTTTAGTGTCTTACTACAGCTGGAGCAAGCCTTTTACAAAATAAGAATATAATAATCTTGACCCACTGCCCTCCTCTCTCCAAGTCTTTTTGTTTTTGTTTCTCTGATATCAGTTTCCTCTAATTCACGCAAGCCTTTGTTTGTCATCAAACAGTGTAAGCATACTCTTGCCTCAGGACCTTTGTACTTATTACCACTCCTTTCCCTGAAATGCCAGCCCCCATGCATACTCAAATATAAGCACATTGGCTGCAGGGACTTTTTCTGTCTTGCAGCTGCTGTATCCTCAGGACCTAGACAGTAACTAACACTCAGCAGGTATACAATATATGATTGCAGAATGATGGATTGAACCATACTTACTACTTACATTTTTGGTAGTGTCGTAAGGGATATTTTGTGGCATCATGTGGTCTTTGCAGAACTAGCTGAATTTCTAGAACTGAGATGATGCTGCTCACGTACTTATTTATTGCTTTAGAATAAAATTCCAATTCTTGGCCTTGTCGGTCTCCCTCCCTTCTCTCCCTCCTTCACCACTCTCCAATTACAATGGTATCTTTTCACCTCCTTGAATAAGCAAGAGAGAATATTAGCCTTTGAGCCATTTTGCTGGAGGTGCCCCCTAAGGAAAAACATCTGTTTCTGCATCTTCACATAGTTGACGCCTCACTCATGTTTCAGTTTAAAGCTTCTCTACCTAGGTCAGCCCTTCTCCAATCACTCAAGCTAAATAATTTTTCCTTCTTTTTCTCTCTATCACACCAAATTCTTTTATTTTCCTCAGAGTACATATATCAAGAGCAAAGAACTTCTTTGTCACTTCTACCACCGTATTGCCAGAGGCTCACATTTCATGACACATAGCGGGTACTTACAAAATATTTGGAGAATGAATGTCGTTAGCCTAACTTCTAAAGATTGTGAGATGCATGCCCCCGTGACGGTACCAGCCACATGGTGCTGAAAGGATATATTTGTGAGTCTGTCTCCCACAGAGTCTGGGAGAACTTCTGAGACACATAAAATGTTTAATTCATAGTCACTGCCCCCCAGTCTCCTACACCTAGTGGCATCTAGTGGTATTCCATAGATGTTTGCTGAACTAACATGAAGCTACAGAAAGGCCTTTAGCCCTCTTCACCAAATTCATTTCATGTGAGATGGGGATTATAAAGCACAGAAGGTAAAATATTAAAAAGTGAATATTATGAGATGGCTCACAGGGGTCATATGAGGAAGAGGACAGTGCGGAGCAAAAGTGTAGAGAAATCAAGTGCCTAGAATTAGCTCTTACAGGGAGAAGAAATGCAGCAGTGAGATCATCAGTTCAGGTACTCATTTCAGAACAATGCCAAGCTTCTGGTGCTAGAAATTTACATGGCCTTTTTCTTTCTAGGCTAAAAAATAAAATTACTGCTGAGCTATATGTAACAGTTCTTGTGAGTAAGTCATCCTTTTGATTATCAAAGCATACTCTTTATGGTAGCTGTTTCAGTTTTCCCCGTGCGCTCACTCTGCCTCTCCCTCTGTCTCTCTCTCTCTCTCTCTCTCTCTCTCTCTCTCACTTTTCCTCTCCAAACTCCTTTTCTTTGCAGATTTGTCCTATCTCCTACTTTGCTGAGAAAATCAAGGTCATTAAAGGGAAAATCTCCTAACTTTCCATCTTCCTCACCAAAATTATCTTTAACCGGATATATGTCCCCTCCTCATCCTCTTCTGTCTTGGCACCATAGCTTTCCAATATTGACCTTAGTATTACATCTGGATTCTTTTCTCTCTCTTCTTCTTTAATTATCTAACATACTGTAACCTCAATTATTTCCAGTTTTCCAGCATTATGCAAATCTTTCTTTTTACTGACCCTTCCCCTGGACCTTCAAAGATACACAAGTCTTCCTTGTCTTGCAAGGAAATAATTGCTGCCCCCTTTAAGCCACCATATTTTTCTTTATGGCTAGGTGGCTTACATGCATGCATGACTTACAGTCTCTATTCTTTCACCATAGAGCCCTTCACTATCATGGAATCTTTATGTTTCAGGTCTCAGCTCTGTTAACATGGGACATCCCAGGGGCTTCTATTCTTCTTTTATTTAAAAAGTCTTAAGAGTTTTTCTACTTTACTCTTCTCAGTAAAACAATAAATCAATTTCCAGGATCACTGAGCACATTCTGAGGGCCAGACACTCTTTGGGCAACATTCATCAGACATTTGAATGAGTCATAGAAATAGGACACTAGACTAGATGGATAAACATTGAGGCAAACATAAATATGGTTTTCCAGGGGTGCGAAGTGAACAAAAATTGGAAAAAGTTTAAAAAGAACAAGCTAACTTAGAATAATAGGGTATAAAATGGCACAACACATATATACACATATATTTTTTATATAATATAGAGGGTGGTAAATGGGCAGCTAGCTGGGTTTGCATCTGAGAAACCACACTGGTGGAAGTGAGGGCCATGCTGAGACCTGCAGCATCAGTAGGGTTAGCTAGCTTAGGATGGGGGTGGGTTGGATGTTGCTGGGTAAAGCAGCGGCACAGCCAAGCATTGCAGGAAGAGACAATGAGCACAGTGTGGCGCTCACCTTCATCTATCCACATTCACTAGACACATTCCTCCCTTGCTTTATATTCCACAGGGGTTCTGGGCTGGGGGGAGGTGTGCGAGGGACTATTCCACACAGTCATTCAGGAACCCAGGATTATTCCTCCTTCTGCATCTTGTAACTCTGCACTGTTTAGGGCTTGGTAACCACAATGTGGTTCCTGGCCCAGCAGCAACAGCATCACCTGGTAATTTGTTAGAAATGCAGATTCTTAGGCCCCGCCACAAACTGGCTGAATGACAGGCTCTGAAAGGATCCAAAAACCCATGTTCTACCAAACTGTCCAGGTGGCGCTGATGCTTAGTCATGTTTGACAACTCCTGCCCAAGGCCTGGCAGAGAAGGGTAGGGCACATAGAGATCACACAGGAGGATTTTCAGGTGTCAGCCCCAGCAGTAGCACATGTTGCTTCTGCCCACGGTCTGTTGGCTGCTGCTCAGTCAGGAAGCCCTGCTTAACTATTCAAGAAGCTGAGAAATAGCCCACCCCTGTGCCCGGGAAGAAAAGGCTCCACTCCCACCTGTTCTTCCCACTGCAAATCTGTTCCCCTTAAATGTATGCACCTCGGCAGTCACTAATCTTCCTAAAATGCAAATCTGTTATGACACTGGCTGACTTAAACCTCCACGGATGCCATGGCCTTCTGAATGACATTTCTTAGTCCCACAAAGGCTGGTTCCTGTTGCTTCTCTGGCTTCATGGTTTGTCATCCCACCCTCACCCTGAACTCTAAACTCCAGTCATCTTAAACAATTGCAAATCACCTGGCTGATCTGTACCCAGCCCTGTGCCATCTGTTCTAGGCCTTTGCACCTGCTGCTCTTCCCATGGTCCTTTGCTCTTGGCCATTCCCATTCATCCTTCAGGGCTCAGCCAGATGTAACTTTGTCTAGAAATATCTCCTTAATTCACTCATGCCTTTGTCTACCTCCCCATCACCCAAGACTGGTTTTGATGGTCTCTATTAATTCAGAATAACCCTAAACACCTTGACTTGTAATCACATAAGTCTGTGGAGGGAAGACTGTGTCTTACATATAATTGCCTCTTTGTTTCCTGCAAAGAACTTGGCACATGGTAGATGGTCAGTGAATGTCTACTACGTAACGAAAGCAAAGTGGCCTACAAGACATTTAATGGGTGCTTACGATGAGAACGTTGATTGTCTGTCTCGTACTTTGGCTAAAATTTAATATTAACAAATTCACTTTTCCTTAATTAAGTACTGCATCTTCACTGCAGCCAAGGTCTTTGCCACTGACTAAAAGTGTGCAGCCACACACAGGTGGCATGAGGGGAAGGAAATCCATCCCCATGGGGCCAGAAATATAACTCAAAGCCCACTCTGGTCACAGCCCATCTTTTTCACAGACAAAAATCTGCATGTCTTCATCTTACGTTAATTTACATATGCAATTTACATAATAGCTAAATAAGGAAGTGCAGTGTTTGAAGTGTAATCAAATTACATTGTTTAGAAAACAGAGAAAAATAAAGCTTCCTGGTACCGGTGGGTCAACAAAGATCTCTTGGTAGTTTACTCATCCACAAACTGAATCAGTCCCTTGTTCCTGTCAATGCTTCTGCCATGACTCATTCTGGTGGGCAAATTTTTAATAGAAAATGATAAACTCAGGGATATTCACTTAAAAAATATGACAACACTTCTCAGGGACATGAAAATAAGCAGTATTATCCTCCAAACCTTAAAATAATGCCTATACTCAGAACAAGAGTAGCAACTACTGTCTTCCCAGTTCTTCTCCTCAACCACACCCTCCATGACTCACAGTCGCATTCTCTCCTGGACGTTGCCTCATCAGTGACTGCCACCTCTTCCTCTCCACTGACTGTCCCCTCAGAGGGTGAGCATGACTCCTGCTTCTATCCTGACAAACACACCCAAGTAATATGGCTGTGTTTGGGTTTTTTTGTCTGCTTGGTTTTTTTTGAAACGGAGTCTCACTCTGTCACCCAGGCTAGAGTGCAGTGGCACGATCTCGGCTCACTGCAACTTCTGCCTCCTGGGTTCAAGCACTTCTCCTGCCTCAGCCTCCTGAGTAGCTGGGACTACAGGCATTCTCCACCACATGCAGGCAATGTTTTTGTGTTTTTAGTAGAGCCAGAGTTTCACCATGTTCATCAGGCTAAGGTTGGGTTTTTTTGTTTTAAATCATGAATGGATGTTGAATCTTGTCAACTGATTTTTGTGTTGGGTCCTCCAAGAAGTCGACACCTAGTTCGAGTTAGGAGAGCACAGGGCTCACTGAGGAATAAGACATGCAGAAGTTGAAATGAAGCAGCAGAGTTGTGCAGGGAGATACACAGGTGGCGCCACCTGCCCAGGGTTGCCCAGCTAGTAAATGGAAAAGCCAGGATCAAAACCAGGCAAGCTGAGCTCCAGAAACCAGTGGCCCAGCATAGGCACTGCCCTGTACAGCCTGCGTCTTTCCCTGCCTGCCCAGGTGAATAGTGCATTTTATTCATACTGAAATAATAGCTGTTCATAATTGGTTATGATGAGCCTAACACTCCACTAAGTACTTCATTAAATGCATTACCTATCTATGAGGTAGGCATGGTTTTCTGATTTTCACATATTAGGAACCCGAATCACAGTGAGGTTAAATAACATGTCCAGAATCACTCAGCCAATAAGTCAGAGAATCGGAATTCACATCTCAAATTTATGTTCTCCGACCTGACTCCAGAGTCTTTTATACTGCTATTTATTTTGAGTTATTTTGAGTTATTTCTATTCATCTTTGTAATTACACAATCCAACAAACCATAAAGCATTGAATAAGAGTTTTCTGAATTCATAAATGAATGAATGAATAAAGTGCTCTTCCAAAACTTCTGTCCAGAATTATGGGTATGGTGTTCATTTAGCAAAAAGTAGGTCATTTTAGTAAGCAAATACTGCCTCCAAAGTTTCAGTTTCTTTTTAAATTTTAGTTATAGCTTTTGTCTAATTAATAAAATTTCTTGTAGTCAGTACATTAAACATGTATAGTAGAAGAGGTCTAAGAACCTTAACATTGCTGTTTTGGTGAAAAGCAATCAGTAAGTCAATGATTCTCAAGCTTTTACATGCACAAGCATCACTAGGGCAGCTTGTTAAATTTCAGATTACGTGACTCTGCCAATCACAGGTTTTTATTCCATAGAGCTGCTAAGATGCCTGGAAGTCTGCATTTAGTAATCATCCTGAGTGTATCCAATGCAGATGGTTCCTGGACCACATCTTGAAAAATTCAGGTGGACCAGTGGGGCTGGCAGTTGTCTAATCAGCCCCCATGTCTTGAAACACACATAGCTTTTCCAAAGGATTAAAAAATATATACAGGAATAAAATAGTGTGATGTTTGTTATTTCCTATAATGATTTCAGAGATATAAGACCTGAGACCTGTAGCACAAATGCATGTAGGTGCCAACTGGATCATATATTGTTCATGAATGCATGTATGTGACAACTTCGTTTAACTGGATCAGGCTGGACAGAGCACTTCATAACTATTTAAAACTTGGTGTTGGTTTTTAGAAGTAGAGTTAATGACTTGTTTTGCATATTCAGTGTGTTTATGGCATCTCAGAAGAGTTTTTTCTACTAATGACATCTTACTGAAATTATGATGCCTTCCATTGTAAGAACAACTCTTCTGCATATGTCACTGAGAAGGAAAAGAAAAAGCTCAAAGTAGAGAGTTTAATATAAGACAACAAAAAGTAGCACACTCAGATGAGACTGAAGAAGATATAAGAGATGGTGGTGTCTTAGCGTATGGCCCTCTAAAAGCAGATCCATAGGCTGGATCCTGAGGGCAGGTGGGTTACCCGGGAAGCAATCCGAGGAAGCACATGTGAGGGGGTGGGGAAATGAGACTGAGAAGGGTAGGCACCCATTAAAGTATGATCATAAGCAAACCATCACTGTTAGCAGCTGGGACTCAATCCCACTGAATCCCCTGTGAAGAAATCTGAAGAACACAACTCAGAATTGCACAGTCATGGGTAGGGAAGCTGGGCTGTTACTCAGTGACTCCCTTTCCTCATTGGTTGAAGTTTGTCTGGGGTTGGGGCAAGCACTTTTAGCTCAGAAGTGGGCTAGGGTGACAGTTCAGGCATCAGCGATAGCTGCTCCAAATAGCTAGGAGACTTGGGTATCTTAATTTCAGCATTAATGAATGGAGGTTTAAAAGATGTCTTCCTTAATAATTAGGACCACAGTCTAATGCTAACTATGCAAGTTTGTGTCCTTAATTCATACAAGTACGGTTCATAGAAGTCTCAGTTACAGATTTTAAGTGGTTTCAGGTTGATAATGCTGTCTAGTAACTAACAAGCAAGTGCAAATCCTCTCTGTCTGAACATGGTTTCAATCCGGGTTAATAACAATTGTAAAGCCATTGAAATGATCGTTCAATTCATTTCAACTTCTTCGATGTGAAGATGTAGAAAAAATGTCCTCAAAACAAGCCATAAAATAAATACAACTTCCTTTCTACATTATAAAAATGTAAGGAACACTTTCCTTCCCCTAACCCATGCAGCCATGTTCAGACACACAGACACACACACACATGCGACTACCACATAGCCCCTTTATAACGGAGGACACTGACTGGTATAGGAGAACCCGTCTTCTTTCTTTCTCCAAGGTTTACAACCACGCAAATGATCAATATTCTATTGAAGTCAGCCAAATAGCAACCAGATTAAATGCAACAGAACCAGAAAGCTGAAAATTGAGGGTAGCTGTTTGTATATCTCTTTTATTTGCTCCAAGGAAGCCACAGGGCAAAGGGGGGGGGGGGTGTTCCTGCTTCTAGCTGCATTATTTTCAACTTTCAAATGTTTTTTTTTACAACCAAAAATGTCTGTGTAATTCTATAAAAAATAAAGTAATTAAACTCTATTGGGTTTTTTCCTCTTTAAAAAGCCTGGTCTTCAGGTTTTTATTTGTGGACTGGTCTACACTTTTTCCTCTTTTTTTTTTTTTTAAGAAAAGCATTGTGCCCTGAGATCAATAAATCAAAACTGGATTGCCTCCTCCTCAAAGGTGTATTGTTATCTTGCGGAAGAGGTTATGTGACAGAATCTCTAGTTTGGTTAAAAAAAAAAAAAAAAGAACAAAAAAGGGATTAAGATTTCTTTGCCTGAAAGTAAAATTCTGGATGCTATCTTTTTTTGATGATAGGGAGAGTTTTCTGAATTGTCTCCTAGAACAAGAGATTAAATGTCAGGAGATAAAGCAGCTGTAGGCCCATTATTTAGTGCTCACAGAGCCCATTCTGTCATTGGAGGCACTGTTTCAACACAGAGAATGAAGTCAGCTTGACAACCACAGGAACATCTGTGGCAGCCTGAGAGATGAGGCAAGGAGGCAAAGCCCAAACAGAGGGCAAAGAACATCCGTTTGTTGTCAACATCCTGAAACAAGCAAAGGGTTCTTGACTATGGGAGAGACCAGGGTACCTGGTGATATCAGCAGTCAAGACAAAAGCAAAATTCAGCACTCAGAAGTCAATCAAGCTTGAAGGAAAAGGCCAGTTAAGATGCTTAGCACCCAGGGGTTCTGGAAGAGTGCTTAGCCACCCAGAGGTGTCAGGCCTGAGCGGGGCTGGTACTTTGATATGAATTCAGGAAGCCGCCTGGGAATGGGAGGTTGGGTGACATCATCACAGACCCAACTGCTGTGGATTGACTTCTGCTGTTACCCTTGGGACCCCAGGCCCTCTGGTGTGCAAGAAAACCATAAAGCCTTATGCTGCCTCATTTTTAGACTATGTTTCCTGGCATTCTAAACCATGCCATAATGCATTTCTAACCACAGGGTAAGTGTTCCAAAGCAACATTAATCTGATTTTCCAGAGTAAGGCCACACAGTGATCCCATCTTAGGAGAACTGGCTGGGCGTGGTGGCTCACGCCTGTAATCTCAGCACTTTGGGAGGTTGAGACAGGTGGATCACCTGAGGTCAGGAGTTCGAGATCAGCCTGGCCAACATGGTAAACCCCGTCTCTACCAAAAAAAAAAAAATTAGCTGGGCATGGTGGTGGGCACCTGTAATTCCAGCTACTAGGGAGGCTGAGGCAGGAGAATCACTAGAACCCAGAAGGCAGAGGTTGCAGTGAACCGAGATCGTGCCACTGCACTCCAGCCTGGGTGATGAGAGCAGAACTCCATCTCAAAAAACAAACAAACCAAGAAGAATCAAACCACCAAGCTTTGACCCGGAAACATCTGAGGGGAATGTGATCCATGCTATAGGGCCCTGCAGATCCTGCAGGAAGGGAGAGCCTTAGCACACCAACATTTTACTGTGTCCACTGCCACAGATGGGGCAGACCACAGGGATGTCACTGGCATGTGACAGGAACTTACTGTCTTTGTTGTGAATGAGTTTACTTGACTGTGCCTCCCCCAAGAATCTCAGGAATATGGAAGATGTTTGAGTCCATCACTTGCAAGTGGATTACAGTTGACCAGGCAGGCCTGTAAAGAAGGTTTAGGGCCACCTTTCAAATTCCAGCCTCATTTCACCTGCCTCTGCAAGGCCCTCTCACCACTGTCACCAGTATTGAGTGATGGGGTGGAAATAGCTCAGAAGTAGAGTTAGGAGAACTTTTGGTCCCAACCTTATTGCTGGGTGGCCTGGAGCAGTCATGCCACTTCTCTGGGGCCTTCTGTTCACATCCCTAAGGGGTTTAGTTGGACCGGAAGATGGTCAAGGATTTTTTTAAATTATTATTTGGAGAAAGCAGCCTTGTTCAGACAATAAAAGACAACACTTGTTCATAAGCCTACACATCTAAAAAGTGGAATAAAGCCCCTATGAGGAAGATTTTGATAAATATAACATCAACGTCACAGGTAGCATTGAATTCTTAGCCAAAGTCATCTGGTTGAGTTTAGTAGCAGTTTTTGTTGCATGTTTAGTGAATGTGACTTAGACACTCTTTCAGGTGTGTGTGTTTGTGTGTTTGCTCTGAGAGTGATAAACTCTCAGAAGACATAAAGATGGCTAAATTCAACAAAGTTCAAAGATTAAGGCCCAGGTATGTGTGATATTGCTTTGTGAAAATAAGCTGCCTGGAAAATGGGCTTTCACTTAATGCAGATAGATATGTTTGGAAACTTCTCCTAATAGGAAAAATTCTATCATTTTTCTCTGAAGCTGAAAGAATTGGTGTTGAGAGGCTGAGAGTGGAAATTGAATTATTAGCAGAACTACACGCATTTACTTCCAGTTCAGAGCCCCCTGACAACCTTCCTTTAAGGCTTCTGTAAACCAGCAGTTTATATCTTGGATGCAGCTTTCTTCCTGAGTGTAGATTTCTAGTCCTTTGGTCATGGACAAAGGTGATGAACTAGATTTTTATTAAATGTTCAGAACAAATTATGCTATTTAGAAAAATGTAACACACAAACAGGACAAGATCTAGTGGAAATAATTAAAAACATCTATAATTAATGTATAGGATTAAGTTATTCTTTGACTGAAGAGCTAGATACATAATCATGCAGGATTTCAACGCTTGAAGTCAGAGATACTTTCTTTTGGGGTCTTTAGTGTATGATGAAGTTTCCAAGAATTCAGCTTTGGTTATTTTTTAGCGCTAAGTTACTTCCTTGTGAGATTTCACATAAAGAACCATTGAAAAGACAGAAGTTGCCCCCACTGTGGCTCCTTACATAGTTAAAACCCTATTACAGTAAAAGAATCAAGAAACTCCTCTAGAAAAAGTACGTATCTCTGTGTTCACTAGGACCCTGCTGTGTGCAGATTTAGCTGGTTTCTGCAGAGAAACAAAAGCCACAAAGGATATGTGATAGGGTGGAGGGGAGTGTTAGAGACACCCAATTTGCATTGTTCCTGCTGGAAAGACCCTGATCTGAGATCAGCCCTGGCAGCCCCCAACTGAGAAGGGCCTCCTTACAGTCTTCATTTCATTCCAGCCAAGCCCTGGAGGAGTGGAGAATGCATAATGAGGCTGAATGAGAATTAGATGTTTAATTGAGGCCTGGAAAAGGGAAAGAAAAACCCAGACATGTGGAATGTGATCAGAATGCAGCTCAGTTAAACCAAACGTGATGACACCTGGGAAGGCTTCAGTGGTTGGGGCCACTTACAGAGAAGCTGGAACTCCTTTGAAACTGACTCATCCATCTAGTTCCAACTCAAATGTTATTTCCTTGTTCTCAAAGATTTTTCTTTGTCCTCACAAAAGGTGACTCACTGTCTCTTTTGTGCCACCACCATGCCTGGTTCGCATCACAGTGCTTGCCATTTGGCCTCCTGGGTGGGGATGACTTTCTCTCTGCGTTGGCTGGCTTGTGAACTCCATGAGAGCAGAGGCATGCGTCATTCATTTTGTATCCCAGTACATAATAGGCACTGAAATATCTGGTGGAGATTTTTTTTTTTTGCTCTTCTTCCTAAATATTGAGTTGTCTATATTTATTCTGACAATGACTGATGATGCATTTCCAAACCATCTTCAAAGTGGTGTATGGAGGTATATTATCTGATCAAACATGAAAGTATTTCTATATATCAGGGTCTCAAGTTCACCCTCAGCTATCATCACTGCCTTTCATCACTTAGTAAAGACAGTTTCTGATTTTGATTAGGGTAGAGTATTCCCAATTAATACATGAAAATCTCTGTTGCCATGGAAAGGGTCTTTTCTAAAAACAAGTACATTTTCCACAAGTATGTTCCTGTCAGTGTAATCATTCACTATTTGACTTTGGAGAAGGGGCCAAATGTGTGTGTCCACGGTGTTTGTCCAAGTGATGAAGAGAGGTTTGGTGGTCAAGTAGCAGCTTTAGGATGGAGGCTATTTGGAGAAAATAGACTAGGTGAGTAACAGATGGCTTACAATCAATGGTATCTTTGTCCTGAAGAAGCATGGAGTAAGTGTAAATCAAGTGTATCCATCTCCTCAGCTGCCATAACAAAATACCATAGGCTGGGGGGCTTGAACAACAGAAATGTATTTCTCACAGTTCTGGAGGCTGGAAGTCCAAGACCAAGGTTCTGCTAATTTTGTTTCTGGTGAAAATTTGCTTCCTGTTTTATAAAAGACATCTTCTCACTGTCCTCGCATGGCAGAGCAGAGAGAGATTTCTCTCTTCTTCTTCCTATGAGGCCACAGTCCTATAGGTTAAGGTCCCACTCTTGTGACCTCATTTAACCTTAATGGTCTCCAAAAGGCCCTATTTATAAATATAATAACTTGCAGGTTGGGGCTTCAACCTTTGAATTTTGGGAGGACACAATGTTAATCTATCATGTCCAGTATTATCAGAACCATCATTTGAAAAATATTCTTGAAATTAGCTGCTGGCAAATGCAGGGTGCATGTGACACCCATAATGAATACCCAGAGGAATCAGGAGACTCTAAACACCAAATCTTGGGTGAAAGAAGGTGGTGTGAAGTCCCATTTTAAAAACTCACTCTCCCCCAAACAACAATATGAAGGCAGAGAAGTAAAACCAGCAAGCAAGTATCATCAACAAAAACAGTAATTAAACAAAAGAAAGGGTGGGTAGCCAGCAGAAGGAAGGCACCTTTCCAGAAACGTGCGGAAGAAATGAGCCTGGTGTTGCCCTACCCTATCCCTAATAACTCTATAGGCTCAGAAATCATCCTGAATAGGATCACACCAGCTACCCTTTACCTCCCTAACTAGCAGAGAAGCAGCCCAAGGAAATTTCCACAAGAGCATGAAGTCAGCCATGAACACCTTTAACTCAACCTTTCCCCAGAGAAACAAGAATAACCCACTGTAATTCTCCGTGTCAACACCTCCAAATGGAAGGAAAATGGGAGAGGAAAGACAGACCAATAACAAACGACTAGAACTAATTATCTCTAGCAAAATACCAGGAACTTCACAAAACAGAAAATTTGACAGGACATACATAAGGCAAGATCTCTGAGGTGAGCAAGAAGCAGGGAAGGAGGTGCTGGCAGGCCCCAGGTAATGCATCCTTGAAGAAGAAGTCACCTTCACTCCCAGACATGGCTGCAGAGGGTTTATGACCTGCTAGTGTGGAAGGCTAAGAGAGAAAACAGCACAAGAGAATAGAGGAGCTCCCAGGCTGACTCTATTCTGTTGGAAAGTTCTGAGTCTCATGTTGAATTAAAAGAACTATCCAAGATTCAAAGATAGCCCCCACTATGGAAGTCCAAGATGGCAACTGTGCAGACAAAGTTAGGGTGAACCTGGGCTGGGCATGGGATATACTATACCTGCTAAGAAATCCAACATGGTAGATTCTCTGACTGCTTTATTCCTCTGAAAGAAAACCTCCAAATGAAACGCTTCTAGGTGGCTGCTGCAGGACCAGCATGCCACAGACCAGGTGAGAAAGGAGAAGCTTGCCAACATGCACGTGCCATGCACATCACCCTGCAAGCACACTGAAACCTTGACCAAGAAAGAGGGAAGGAAGGAAGAGAGCAAGTAAGCATGCAACCCAGTGAAGGGCAGGTGAAGAAT
This sequence comes from Cacajao melanocephalus, assembly GCA_963573385.1. Taxonomy (NCBI): domain Eukaryota; kingdom Metazoa; phylum Chordata; class Mammalia; order Primates; family Pitheciidae; genus Cacajao; species Cacajao melanocephalus. Next base: position 117,655 of record CAUYLG010063805.1, read on the forward strand.
CTACTATGGAAGAAAACATAACCCAAGAGAAAAATCCAAATTCCCTGCAGTGACTACAGATGAACTTTGAAAGAATGTTAACGAGCTTGAAGTTGTGGTGCTAAAAATAACATAACTGATCTGAAATGTAAGAACTAAGGAGATAAATTTTCCACTCTCAGAGAAATAAATCAGTTAAGAACAGCGGAGACCAAATTACTGACAAAGAAAAAAGGTTGAGATTTTCACAGTGAAAAAGAGCATAACTCTAAAACAATTAGAAAAAAATTATATGGAAGATAAAACAAATTGTTCTATGTAAAAATGATTGGTGTCCCTGAAATTTAGAAGTCAATGTATAGAACAGAAGATGTTTTAAAACAAAGGGAAATGGAATTGATAATCTAAATGGCAAACCATGTCTCAAAAAATCAGTACAGAAATCTCACCCTGAAACACATCTTTGATAAGTTAATGAATTTGAATAAAAAAAGAATTTTATGGTTATATTGGCACATAACATGCCACTTAAAAATACCTAAAACTTTTAGAAGAAATCATAGTTAAATTTATTTAATGTATCTTAAAGAAAATAAGAAGATGACAATCCAGGAGAAAATATTCACAACATAATAACAGAGAAGGTTAATTTTCTTAGTTTAGAATATATAAAAATCAATTCATGGAAAAAAAATCAAATAGGAAAATTGGTAAAATATAAAAGCAGATGACAAAAGACAAGGAGGGAGGAAGAAAAGAAGGGAGTAAGAAAGGGTGATCTCTCTCATAATGTAATATAAATCAAAACAATGAGGACATACTATTTTCTTCCCTGAAAAGCGTGAGGATACTCACTGTTGGGAGATTGCGGAGAAATTGTTATCATTATCATACCCTAATTGGGGCACAGATTGATCTGACCTTTTTGGAAGGAAATTTTGTAACATCTACGAAGATTAACAGGGCACATACACTGGATCCAGAAATTCACTCATAATTTATCCTCAGGAAATATTTACAAAACTTGTCAAAATATAAGTGTGAGAATGTTCACTGAAGCTGTTTGTCAAAGCCACAGAGTAGAAACACATCCAAAGTCCACCAATGTGGGCCTGGATAAAGAAATTATGATATATTCATATCTATGCAATGAGATAGTAACACAGATTACAATGGCATGCTCACTGATAAATAGTAAATGCATATATTGCATAGGCACTAAAATCAATGCACATATTAAAATGCAGTACTAATCAATGCACATATACTAATACCTCTTAATAAAGTATGCACATATTATAAATACGTATATATATAAGAACATAAAAAGGCCAGGTGGCAGAGAATAGAAAGTATCATTTCTATTTTAAATAAATGAAAACAGAGAAGAAAGAGGGTATGAATTAGGGCAAGAGTGAGAGAGGAGTAAAGATAAAGAATAAAAGAGATGGGAACTGTGTGCATTATTTTTTTTCTGGGAAGACAATAGGAAAATTTTAACATGGAAAGAGTTGTTCAGGGTCACTTTTCATCAGCATTTTTCTGAGCAGTTTGAACGTGTTAATTATGTGTAAGTGTCCTTTCTGTTCTTGTTTTTTAATGTTACAACAGTTATTTAAGGGTTAGATTTATTGGACTTTATTTCTACCTAGAAATAAATGCATGCTATTTTAAAAAGTTAGCACATAGCATGTTTTCACCTATAAGTGGGAGCTAAGCATTGAGCATGCGTGGAATAAATATGGGAACAATATACAATGTGGACTGCTAGAGGATGGAGGGAGTGGAGTGGGTGAGGAAACTACCAATCACGTGCTATGCTCACTACCAGGGTGACAGGATCTGCACTCCAAACTTCAGCATCATGCAGTATTCCCAAGTAACAAACTGCACATGTACCCTCATACCTAAAATGAAACTTGACATTAAAAAAATTATACATTAATAGCTCATTAAATTGTAGTTTGTTTTGGTTAATTAAATCTTCATAAAACATGAAGGTGCCCATAACAATAAATCTTAAACTCAAGGAAGAAAGAAAGGAAGGGAGGGAAGGAGAAAGAAAGGAGGTGGGAAGGAGAAAGGCAGGGAAGGAAGGAGGATGAAGGAAGGAAGGTAGAGGAAGGAGGGAGGGAGGGATGAAGGAAGGAAGAAAAGAGGGAGGGAAAAAAAGAATGAAAGAATAATGGATAAAGGAGGGAAGGAAGGAGGCAAAAAATTAGGATGCAGGAAGAAAGGTAGAGGAAAGGGGAAGGAGGGAGGGAGGTGGGAGGGAGGGAGGAAGGAAGGAAGGGAGTGGGGAGGGAACAAGAGAAAGGGAGAGATATAGAGAGAGAGAAGAAACAAAGGCATACTGAGTGAGAGAAGGAATTTATAGAGGCTAAAGTTGTGGTTTGTTGAATGGCATTTGTTGTAGGGAGAGTGGATTAAATTGCTACCTGTTTTATTTGGCCTCCTTTCAAACTGGATGAATTTTAAGAGCAAGTGTTTACCCACTCCCCCACTATGGATTTTCACAAAATATCTGGATATGAAACCTGGACATTACTACAGCTATGTGAATGAATAAACCCATGCCATTACCAAGGACTGGAATACCCTTTTAGAGCTGAAATGTATCTAGTCTATAGCTGCTGGAACCACATGAGGATGATTTTAGGTAGTGCTGGTGACTTGACTGTAAGGAGCAGTTCGTGGGGAAACATCGTTACAGCACAGTGTACTACAGACTCAGCTTCTCTTCAAGCTGGTGTTGATACTGACGCTTTGTTATTCCTCATTAAATTGGGCTTTGATCTCCCTTCACTTAGTTGCACTTGGATTCTAGAACTAGATAGTGAACTTCGAAGTCTAGTGAACTTGGAAGTCTTGGAAGTCTAATTGAGCTCATCATTTCCAACAATTATTAGCTCAAAAAGAACATAAATTTGTGTCTATGCATGTGGAATAATAGCCTTCTTCCATTTGAGCTTGGGAGGTAAATGTACATGCAGATGCCCTAAACTCCAAGACCAGTTTTCATCCATTTTAGAACCACACCACAGTGAGCAGAGTTTATGTTATTTTTTGCTTGTTTTTGATACTATACTCAGTTTTAACACTTTATTATTTTATTTTTCCACAAGTTATTAGGGTACAGGTGATATTTGGTTACATGAGTAAGTTCTTCAGTGGTGATTGTGACATCCTGGTGCACCCATCACCCAAGCAGTGTAAACTGTACCATATATGTTGTCTTTTATCCCTTGTCCCCCTCCCACTCTTCCCCCGAAGTCCCCAGAGTCCATTGTATCATTCTTATGCCTTTGCATCCTCACAGCTTAGCTCTCACACATCAGTGAGAACATACAATGTTTGGTTTTCCATTCCTGAGTTAATTCACTTAGAATTATAGTCTCCAATCTTATCCAGGTCATTGCAAATTCTGTTAATTCATTCCTTTTAATGGCTGAATAGTATTCCATCATATATATATACATATATATATGATTTATATATATATGATTAATATATATATGATTTATATATATATATGATTTATATATTTATATTGCCTCCTTTCACACTGGATGAATTTTAAGAGCGGGTGTTTACCCCTTCCACCCTCATGGATTTTCATAAAATACCTGGACATTACTACAGCTATGCAAATGAATAAACCCATGCCATTATCAAGGACTGAAATACTCTTTTAGAGGTTAAATTTATTTAGTTTATGGCTGTTGGAATCACATGGTGATTAGACAGTGCTGGTGACTTGACTATAAGAAGCAGTTTGTGGAAAAGCATCTATACACATACACATACACACACACACACACACACACAGACACACACACACACACACACACACACACACATAGAGTTTCTTTATCCACTAGTTGACTGATGGGCATCTGGATTGGTTCCATAATTTTGCAGTTGTGAATTGTGCTGCTATAAATGTGCATGTGCAAGTATCTTTTTCAGATGTAGAACTACCATTTGGTCCAGCAATCCCAGTACTGGGTATCTACCCAGAGGAAAAGAAGTGAGCACAGTTTAGCCTGTTAAGGGACTTCTCTGTATATATTTATTCAGTGTTTCTCAAAAATTTGTACATGCACCATTTGTAGTTTGATAGCTGATTTTAGGTGACGTAGAGATTAACACATTATGACATGTTAAAAAATTAGCCACAAATGAAGCTCATGATTTCATAGCTGTAATTTCTATGAGACAAAATTATGAAAAATTTAGGACTGATTCTATTAAAAGTATATTATTAGGTGTGTTAGTTAGCTATCACCACAATAATGCTTCATACCGAACCATCTTCAGCCTCAGGGGATTTAGAACAGTTGTCTGTTCTTCTGCTCATGGATATTAGGGTCAACTGCAACTAGTCTGGGCCAGGAAGTATGTCCAGCTGTGAGTTGAGTCCTAGTCTCATCCTCCTTGGATGAGCTGCCCCTAAAACATGTTGTTCTTGGGGTAAAAGGTAGGAGCCTGAGAAGGAAGCCCCAACTGTCAAAAGCGTTTCAAGTCTCTCCTTGACACACTTCTGCTAACATCCCATTGGCCAAAGCAAATTTCATAAATAAGCCCAGTGTCAAGAGAGAGTGAAGTAAATTCCCATGAGGGTGGCAGGTAGGAAGGAAACATTTCTGAACTAATTATCTAGTCCAATTACATTAATAGTGAAGTTGGAACATAGGTATGGCAAAAGTTGTCAAGGTGGTTCAAGAAGGTTTGCTTTGGGTCAATACCACTTTAATTCAGTACAATTAAATCCAGACAGGCCCTGCTCTCTGTACCTATCATATCACCTATGCAACTACAGATTCTGCAAAATAATTATTTGTACTTCTATTTGTTGTATGAAGTTTATTGTCAATATACATCTCAAAAGAAAAGCTTGAAGAAGCCCTCCAAAATCTCTCCCTGTTTATGCATTTAAAAGTCAAGTTAACTACATTCTGTGTGCATCTCAGTATCTTTTCTTCTATGATGACATCTGCTTCGTTCATTACTTTTTATGTAACTTCCACTAACCTAGAAAAAGTTGCTATAATCAAGGGCTGCAGTTGTTGATAAAAAATGAAAATGGTACTGAATGTCCCAGACTCTTTCTATTTCTGCATCATTTATCCCCTGCTAGGAGCTCTGGAATGTACCTCTTGTTTGTGTTTCAACCAGCAGCAATCAAAATGGAGATAGGGATGGGCAAACTGGAATAAATAGGCCACAGAGGCCATTTTTGTTTTTATCAGATTATGTTTTCTATGTGAAATGGATTCATTTCTTAGGGCATTCTGTTGCACTGCCCAGCAGTGTAGAAGCTATTAGGATAGTACCAGCTTCACATGCATGTCAGAATAAGAAATGTCTGTCATTCCTCTCCCTCTTTCCAAACACACACACACACACACACACACACACACACACACACACACGCAAATTCACATAAACATACCATCGCACACATACACAACATATTCACAGCACATGCACACACATCCATGAAAACCTCATGTACACTCATGATATTAAATTAATGAACAACCTCTTTCAAGATCCCATGGAACTGGAATCTTGGAAAGCAGATCTGACAGACTCTACTTCCCTCTGTTCCGGGAATATAGCGGTATACAGAGCTACAAGTTTGATTTCTGGTTTTTTTCTCTCGCTTTCATGGATTCCAAACCTGCCATTGAATCTCACACTATGCTAATACAGTGGCCCAACATTTCTCACACGTTCCATTGTGAAATTAGGTTAGAAGGACAAGCATAGAACAAAAAATTTAAATGTTTTCTGTTTTCTCATTTGTATTTGGCTTCCTTCAACTTTTTCCTCTCTCATATAGCTCTTGAAAGTGTTTTGTATCCTCTGTTATTTCACTGAGCATTGTTTAGCAGACTAGAATTGTGCCTATTAGATTGAAAGTTCTCTGTGATACCAGAGGGGTTTCTCCATAGTAATGTAACCAGGGTTATCACCATGGAGAGTAATAACTTAGAAAGATATTCTCTGAAAGAATCAGCTATAGGTACCTCTAGATCCCATCACAAACAAGGACCCTAAGAAAATAGTCAAGAAAGTAATGCTTAGAGTTTATCAATTAATTTTTTCTACACTAATCATTTCTTATAAATAATATTATTATATTTTAAATAGCTCTGATAACGTCCCAGCGAGTTAAGATGAGTAGGAATATTTTATAATCATTTTACTAGTGAAAAAGCCAAGGCTTTTAAATGCTATGAGATTTGGTCACAGTCACTGAAAATAATTAAGTGACTAGCCACAATATCCTCTTTTGTGACATGTCTGTGTCTTTCCCACTTTCTGTTGGGTTTCCTGTCTTTTATATGTTTATTTCTTATATATTCTGTACAGGAGTCCTTTGGCTTGTTTTACTCTCTCTTGACATGTTTTGATAAAGTTATCTTAATGGTTGGTGCTTTGTCCTCTGTAAGAAAGTTTTGCATAATGATGTGAAGGTCTTTGTTCACATGACCTTTCACATTTAGTTCCATAGTCTACCTGGAATCTATTTTTGAGTTTAGTGGAAACCATTTCTTCAGTATAGGTCTGTGGATACCAAATTCTCTCAGTTGTATTCTCTGAAAAATATTTTATTTCAAATTCAAATTTGAAAGTTTTTCTTTAACATTTCAAAGATGCCATTGCATTATCTCTGGCTTTCATTATTCTTGTTGTGAATTTATCTGTAAGTCCTGTTGTTATTTTGAAGCTAATGGATCTTTATTCACTAGATAACTTTATGTTTTTTCTTTAATGTTGGTTTTCAGTAGTTTTATAATGATTGGACTGAGTGATAGTTTTTTTCATTAATTTTGCTTGGGAATCATAAGAGTCTTGAAACACTGGTTTGAGATGATATCTTTCATTAATTTTGGCAAATTATCAGATATTATCTCTTAAAATATTCCTTTTGCTCCATTTTACATAGGGTAAATCCTATCTCATATGCTTCCTTCACTCTTATCTGTGGTTTTCATCTGCAGTTTAGGATTTATATATTTTTCTGACCAACTTTCGGCTTACTAATCTCCTCTTCAACTGTGTCTACTTGCTGTCAAAATCACCTATCGAATTCTTAACTTGTTGTGTGTGTGTGTGTGTGTGTGTGTGTGTGTGTGTGTAAGTTCTAGAATTTTCATCTGACTTTTAAAAAAGTATCCAGTTCTCTGATAAACTGCATTTTCATAAAAATTATTTGACTTGGCATCCAATTTCCAAAATATATTAATCATTATTTAAGTTGCATCTGTAATACCTGGATCTCTGATGTGTGTCCATATGTCATATGTTTTATTCTGGTTTTCAGTGACTTGTTCTTGCTCCTCTGAAATGCCAGGTAATTTTTGTATTGAATGCTGGACACTGTGTTTGAAAAACTGTAGAGATAACTTGAAGCTTTTAATCTTCTTCCAGAGAAGATTTACTTTTGCTTCTGACAGTCAGATAGGAGAGAGCGGAGCACTATAATTCAATCAGGAATTGTATTAATTAAAAGTTAGACTTCAGGTGTTTTTTTAAAGAGCTGGTCTACTTCACATTCATCCTTACCCCCAGGATATAACCCTTCAGGGGACTCCACTGAAAACTTGAGGTACTTAGCAGGGTACCTCTCCTTGTTAGACCCCAAGTTTCAAGTTTTGCTCCCTGCCCCTAGCCTCACAAAACATCTGCAGGTTCTATTCAACTTCTTGACACAGTCTCATGTCAGCTTCATCATTTTGCATTTCCTCAGGTTTGTCCTGCATTCGTGGCACTCTGGGCCTCAAAATGCATGTTTTTAAATAATTTATTCGGTGTTTCTAGGTGTTCTTGGTAGAGGTTTAGTCTGCATCATGACAGTCCACCTTAGATGGAAACCCCTTTCTCATTGTAATTTTAATTTGCATTCCTTTTGTTGTTAGCAAAGTGAATTACCTTTTCATGTGTTTTATAGGCCATTTTTATATCTTCTTCTATTAGCTGTCTGTCAAATCTCTTGCCCCTTTTCCTATTAAGTTGGTGATCTTCTTCATTTCCATTTTTAGAAGGCCTTATATAATAAAGATTTTAGTAGCACTTTGTCTATGATAAAAGTATTTTCCCTGAATTTGTAGCTTTTTAAACATTTCTTTTCTTTTTCATTAAAAAACTTATTATGTTTATAAAGTCAAATATTTTGTTCTTGCTCCCTATTATTTCTGTATTCTAAGGCATAATTAGCAAAGTTTTCCTGCTCCCGGGCTTTGGGGAATTCACCAATGGTTTCTTCTGTAATTGTGTGTTCAAGGAGTATGCTGATGAGCAATTGAAAAATGGCACATTTCTAGAATAGGCAGTGTGAGAAAGATATTATATATTGCTGACAAGTCCAGCTGGAAGTTCCAAGTTTTGTTTTTCCTTTTCCACCTCATTCGCAGAAACTAGTGAAAAGCACCATGGACACAGTCACTTTCTTCTTGTCCTTGAAGAATTGAGGAGACCATGAGTCCTTTTTTCCCTTGTGTTATCCTTTTCCTGAATTCTTTCAACTACTCTCTTATTATGAATGTTACTCTATCTTGGCATCTCCCAAATACCCACATGCTTAATTCATAATTCTCTCCTCATACTTCTCTCCTTAGTGCTAGGTGCAAAACTTGTTTGATATCTCACATAAATGCTCCTGCACTTCAGACTTTAAAATGGCTTTCTGCTTCTTTTCCCACTCTGCTTGTTTTATTTGTCATCCATTAATGACCTCTCTGCCATTCATCTACCTAAGCTCAGAGCCCAGTCGCCTTCGAATCATATTTCTTAATTGTCAGTCTCAGTAAATCATTACTAAGAGTACAAATTCTACCTCTGAAGATCTCTTCCTTTGAAGAGATTATAAACTGGATCTTTCCTTTCCTTGCTTCCTTCTCACCAATAGGCACATGAAGTTTAACATACTCTCGGCACAGTAAGTAATCAAGTAGTGAAAATAAATTTAATCCTGTCTTTAAAAATGTACAGGAATCATAAAACCTTTAAAATTATGGATTTTCTAGCACTTTATATATGTATTTTTATTTACAAATGTCCTTGCTCTTCAAGTTGTAAAAACGTAAGAGAGGTTAACTAAGAAGCAAGAAATGATTGCCCTTTTGAATACCTGGAAATGTTTTTACAATATGAAACACAATTCTTTTACTTTGAAGCATCTTATTAAAGTACCTTGTGAAGCTGTGCAAATAGAGTCCAGTCACAAAGGAAATCTATAAGCAACTAAATTCTCAGCAATCCAAAATGGCAGCATTAGAGGTCTCCTAAGGAAACAACTAAACCATCCGTTTCTGTTTAAAAAACAAACAACAACAACAACAAAAACTCTCACTACCAGGAGAATGAATTTTTCAGCTTTCAGGCATGCCTAATGCAAAATACATTTTCACTTTTTCCTCGTCTAAGGTTAAGCTACATAAACTCTCTCTCACACCCACCCATGCATACAGACACAATTCCCTAAATTTAAACTGTAGGTTGTTCTGAGGAAATCAACGTTTCCTGCTGTCATGCTACCAGATTTCTAATTTGAGAACTCATATATGTAAATATGTGATCTTACAAATTAAAGAGCACTTCAAGCAATTCAACCCACTGTTTCCTCTTTTAACCTTTTCTGCAAAAGAAGTTGAATCCCAGGGGTACTTTTGAATTTAAAAGGGCAACGGAGGGTGACAGAAATGATTGGCCCTCAGGCTGTTATAATTCTCTATTAATCAGGGACTGTGGTCTGTTTCTCTTTCAGCTCTAGGCAAGGACACACCTAGACTGCCTGGGAAAAGTGAAGGCCCCAGTGACCTAGAAAATACTCCAGGTCCTGATGGTAAGGTTCTGAGCTATTGGAGCCCATGAAGACTACAAATCTGGCACATTTTCTATGTGTAATCTAGGATTAAAGGACCTATCTGTTCTATAAAGCAACATATTTGGTTAGAACATAGTAAATTTCAAAAACCATTTTCTACTAGAAACTAATAAAAATAGCAGTCTGTCTCAAAAATAAAAATAAAAAAATTTAAAACCTGTTTCTAGCTATTTTAAAACAGCTTATGTCTTGGTTTAATCATATCTTACAATTCTGAGGCTGCAATGGATAATTTCAAGACTAAACTGAACTGAAATCGACCTAGTGAACTTTATGGAAGCATCACTTACTTCCGTAAAATGTACTTAGCCTAATGTTATCCTGCTCCTCTCAGCATTCGGGAGAAACCTACATTGGGTTTGGGCTAAGATTGTTCTTATAATGTCATCATTTCACTCCACTGGATCACCTTCGATGCCTTGGTTAAAAACATAGTGAGCCTTTAAAAGTACCTTAAAAATAAATTTTCAAAAAAGCTTTTAAAGCTTAATCTAATTTTGTTAGCATCTAAAGAGTCTGAACCTCAGGAATATTAATAACTCCTTTCCCCTGCACAATGATGCTAAGGGCCCTTTGAAATACCATTACTTACATTAGAGAAACAACTATTTGAGCATAACTGATGTAATAAGTATCTTGCCATTTGGGTTATTTTAGCCAAAGGAAAAGAAAAAACAAATTACTTTGAGTTGATAATGACCTCAGAAAAAATTTAGCCAATGGTGGATGTTATCTGTAGTTTTAAATAGAATTTCCTGTACCAGGTATTCCCTGCTCCCACCAGCTTATCATCACCTGAATTGCCTCCCTTAATTATAAGCCCATCAGCTTATCTTTCCCAAATTGACTTTTTACTCATGGGCCTGCACTACCCATGAGAATAATGTTTTTAAGCCCCATATCTATCCATTAGGAGCCACCACATGTTAGTTATGAGCAGTTGAACTAAATGTGCTTCGGCTTGGTTGTGATACTGTAGACATGGTTCTTAACAAATCATGTTTCGAGGAGTATCAGGCTCATGAATAAAAGGGAAGTAAATATGGAAAATACTGAGTTTTAATCCTCACTTGGAGATTCACCATACACAGTAGAGGATTGCAGGGTCTCAGAAGTCTTAGAGGTAAAGAAACTTGTTTAGAGTTGCTTTTCCTAAACTTATTTGATGATGGGATGCTTTTTATACTACCATTTATTAGTAGGTTTTAGAACTAGCATCCCTTGATTGGAAGAAGAAACAGAAAAGGAATGCTTTCCTGCATTTCATCCTGCACATTCCCACATTGAGAAGGGTGAACTTACAATAACTTTGCAGACCAGGTTGGACAGTGGATGAATGCTTATACTTACATAGGGTTGCTGCATCTGGCCTGTTTATTTATGGGGTTTAAAATGAGTTCACACATCATTAGAAACTCAGGACAGTTTGCAGGTGAGAATAAGGAGACCTGCTTTTAAAACCTTCCTTATTGAGAGAGAGTTTGGTGGATGCCGTATAATGTCATTCTCTCTTTCAAGCCTCTTTGAAGTGTGAAAATCAGCATCTGCCACTATTCAAAAAAGAGATTTAGGCTGTTGGTTTTGTGCCAATAAATGAAAACCACCCAGATGAGGAGAAACAGTGGTTACTTATTCAAAGGTAACTATAAAACTGTGGCCATTATCACTTGTGTTTGGCAGGCTCAAAGGTAAGCAGGGGATGGGAAACCCCCCTTTATAGGTTAAAAAAGGGAATACTTCAAGCATCCTCTGATTGGAGATTGTTGGCATAGAGAAGCTGGACGTGGCTAATTGGAAGTGGGCCACCTTAAGTGACTGTATTAGGGAATACATTTGGCTTTCCCTGGTTGGTCCCAAGTTGGAAGCAGGGGTAAAAAATGGGCACACTGACAGTCATTGACCAAGTCCTGACCATTCTCAGTCAATTGCTGCAGAGACTGTGTTTTGGTTGCCTAGGCTATCTTCTACAGAGGATTTAAGTCAGAATTCTATCATTATATATGATCTGCCCATTGTCTATTTGTATATTCAGTGTCTCAGCTTATAATGTGGGCTTTGATGCCTGAAAAAATATCAATCTAATTAAACCTGCTGACCCTTGGAAATTTGTTGAGTGAATGCTATGGTTGCTCTGGGCTACTTCTGGAGAATGGCTGTAATTATGCATTCTATTTTTATGCAAATGGTCACATAGAATACACTGAGTCAAGTAAAAGCACATGTTTTATCATGACTATGGGATCTGGCTAGATGGTCTGCTTTTTTATTTGACGGCTGCCCACTGCGCTGCAGCAGCCATCGGCAAGTCTACAAGGTCTGTTTTGAATTCTGAAATTGAAAGTATGGCAGACCAAATAGGCCTGATATTGACATCTGGGAGCGAGCTGCTTACCTCTCTACATGTCAGTGATCTGCTTTACTTTGCCTTCTCTATTTTCTTGGATATTAAAGCCTTTGAATTTATCCAAGAATTACAATATGTACATCCAATCTGTTAACCTAAAAATCTGGTCTGAAGGGACAACTCAGCTTCTATAGTTAAGTGAAGAGCAATCCTGCCCTTCTCCACTGTGTGAGGCCATTTGTGTGTTGCTATACAGGAATATCCAAGACCGGATAATTTAAAAATAAAAGAGGTTTAATTATGTCATGGTTCTGTAGGCTTTACAGGAAGCATGGTACCAGCATCTGCTTCTGGTGAGGACCTCAGGAAGCTTACAATCATGGTGGGAGGGGAAAGGAAAGCACACATCTCACATGGCCAGAACAGAGGCAAGAGAGAGAGAGGTGACATGTAACACACTTTTAAACAACCAGATCTCATGTGAACTCACTCATCACTACGGCGATGGCACTGAACCATTCATGGGGATACATCCCTGTAATCCAATCACCTCTCTCCAGGTCCCATCTCCAACAGTGGAGATTACATTTCAATGTGAGATTTGGAGGGGACAGCTGAGGTATATCCTCTACCCCCACCAGTAAAAATCTACAAGAATTGTCCCAAAATCTTGAATGAATCAAAACAAATGGAATAGAGGCATCAAATAGGAAATCAAGAAAGTATCCAATCACAGGCCATTTTAATGTGTCTCAGATTTAGGTTTAATGAATATTTAACTTTTTTTTTTTTGGGTGATAGTTGAAATGAATACTCAGGTTGACAATGTAAAAGATCCAACAGAGAGTCAACAAGAAGATCAACTAATAGGTAAGATGCCCCCTGTGGTGAGGTTTTCAATGGATCAACCAGACCTAAGAACTATTTGCAAATGACATATTGGATTTCCAACTTGGTTTTGCCAAGTTCCCAAAGCATGGCTTGAGATAAACTTTGAAATCTTTAAACCAAATAACACAGTGTAAAGAGAAAGGATTACCCCTAGAAGCTTCCAATTTCTAAGGAGGAAAGAGGAGTTACAGCATATTCAAATCATGCATACCCTGGTTTTCTATGCTTTGACAAGAAAAAAATGTTTCCATTCATCTCATCCCCTGGCCTCCTGGAGTGATCAAATTATTTCAGAAACTCCAAGCTGATTCTGAAGCATTGCTTTTCTCGAAGCTCTCTGCTGAGTTCTTTGGTGTATCTGTCTTTAAGCATAACATTCAGTCTTTGCCCTGGAGTGTGTATAAAGGAATATGAGCATGTTTAGACAGAAACAAGCCCACCTTAGGTCCTGTTTTTTTCACACCACTACCTGTGGACGTGTGCATCTGCACAAATGTTTGTTACGTTGAACGAACTTCAGGAAACTCCCAGGAAAATAAAAAGCCTAGTCCAGACCATGTTCAGGAGTTTTTCCAGACCAACATTCTAAATCTCTCAGTAGAGACTAAAGTGTATTTAGAATGATGAGTGTGACTGAGTCCAAAGCCAAAATGCTTGCTTCATGGCAGCCAGTACATCAAGCGACAAGGTGTTGAGGCAAGGAAAGTGACTTTATTCCAAGAGCCAGCAAACCAAGAAGATGGCAGTCTACTGTCCTAAAGAATCATCTTAAGTTCACAGAATTTTAGTCTCCTTTTATCTTAGAGGAAAGGGGAGAGGGAGGTGGTCGAGGTCAACAGGTGACCGATGACAGACATCTGGGCTGCAGCAAGGGTCCAAGGGGGAGCTGTGAAACTTCTTTGCCCTTGGTCAGATCACAATGCTCCATAATGTTATTACTTGTGTGCATGCTCTCTTTATCTCTTTGGTGGTTAGTTTTGGGAGAGGACTATTGTCATCTTTGGTTTAAACTATAAACTAAATTCCTTCCATAGTTAGCTCACCCTATATGAAGAGATAAGCAAAAGCAATTAACCGAAAGATATCACTGGACAGGGGCAGAGGGGATCAAAATGGAGCTAGTCATGCTAAGCCTCCTTTACACTGCTACATGAGCAGTCTATATTCCTTTTCCATACCCTGAGAGCTGATGAGAAGAAGTAGAAGAAGGAAATTGTGCTTCCTGTTATAACTGTTCCAACTCCTGGTTTAAAATATTTAATGGGAAAAAAATTATGGAATAAATGAATCATGGGTCATCGAATGTAAGGCACAAATGATGTGTCGATACCCTTTCCCCGGCACCTCCTTGCACTCCCTGCATGTTCTTGATGGTTCTCTACACTCTCCTAGGAGGCCTGGCTGCACCAACATCATGGAAGAATTAAGTTTGGGAATGTGTGAAAGAATACATATCTTATTCCTGTGTGGTCTTGAACATCTTTTAAAACTAAATGTAATGGTATCTGTGTAATGCATGTACAGCATAAGACTGCTAAAACGTATAAGCTCATACAAACATGTTCTTATAAACATTTCTCTTATTTTTCTTTTTACTTTCTTTATGTATTTAAAATACCCTGCTAAGCTACAGAAATGATATGGTTGAGAAGATTCCATTAAAAAGTAATGAAGTGAGACTAAACCTGAACAATTTAAATGCAAGCTCCTCAGTGTTTCCTTTCCTTTTAACCTTTTGCTGCCAATAAACTATAGACTTCTTGTTTAGAATTTTTTCTTACAGACATTATTACTATCCTCTGTGACCAGTATCCAGACAAAGTGCCAAGATTAATCTGTTTTTCTTGGTTGATATCAAAATGATATTTTTCTGGAAACTAAAAATGAATCCATATGTTGACCCAAATTAATCAGATGTCAAAACTTTTTTTTTTTTTTTTTTTTTTGAGACAGAGCCTCATTCTGTTACACAGGCTACAGTGTAGTGGCACAATCTTGGCTCACTGCAACCTCCACCTCCCTGGTTCAAGTGATTCTCCTGCCTCAGCCTCCTGAGTAGTTGGGATTACAGGCACATGCCACCATGCCTGGCTAATTTTTTATATTTTTAGTAGAGATGAGGTTTCAACATGTTGGCCAGGCTGGTTTCGAATTCCTGATCTCTAGTGACCTACCTGCCTCAGCCTCCCAAGGTGCTGGGATTACAGGCCAGGTATCAAAACTTAAAGTGCAAAATTAGTTTAAGGAAACTAAATTCCAGGAAGGAGAAATGACTTGCACAAGGTCACCTGGCTAATAAATGAAAGTTTAACTACTTCAGATTCAAAATTCTGCTCCCTAAACAATAGCGAGTTTCTGGACACAGTTGTCACAGAGGCAGAAGGAATCACTTGTGCAACGTCACTGACTCCCACAGCAATATTTACACAGAAGGGTTTGTTAAGATGATCTTGTCATTTGACAGAAAGAAGGAATCTTTGCTCCATGAATCATACCTTCAAGGAAATTAAAGAAATACAGTGAAATAGAATTAGAGAGTTCAAAGACATAATACAAGAATGTTTCGCATTGTATAATTTGTAATTGTAAAAAATCAGGGATACTATAAAGATACAACAGGGGGAGGGTTAAAGGAACCAATGGAACACTTTCCAAATGCAAGTGTTTTCCAGTGAGTATTTGAGGGCAATAAAGAGGGTTATGGAATCTGAACCTTTGGTTCTAGAGAAACATGGAAGACTGAGTGTGGCTTCTAGATTGAGCTTTAAGAGCTCAACCAGACACTTTGGAAGAAGCCCAGGTTATTCTATAGAATGAAGGAGGTCACATAGAGAAAAGTCCTAGAAAATGAGAGGCCCTATCAGATGTTCTGGCCCCAGTAGGTATCATCTCAAGCAGATGAATTGCTCCCCTGAGTCCAGGCCAGATAGTAAAATCATGAGAAATAATGAATCACTCATGTTATAAGCTACTAAATTTTGGGCTTCAGATTGTTGATACAGAGTTAGGCTTTATGACCACAATCTTGGATTTCAATGCCCATCTTGGACCTTGAACCACTCAAGGTAAGGAGTTGGAACTGATGCCGCCACATAAATAAATCTGGGACTTCCACCTCAACAAAGTAACAGAAAGACTTGGATCTGCACCGGGCATTCATGGGGAAAGAAAAAGGCTCCCATGATACCTAGAAACCACAAATACACTGTGAGTTTGAAACACAAATTTATGTGATCCGAAGTCATGCAGTAACAAACAAATTGAAAAATGAACTTAATAACTGATTACAGACCAGTGTGATCCTTGGTATATGTGGCAAATGGAAATATGAAACTATCCCATGGAATTTCTGCAAAAGAAAAACAAATTCTGAAGTTGAATTAACAGTTTGAAGACTTATAGAACACACAAGGAAATGATCCATTTTGAGTGTGAGTCAGTAGGTAAAATTACAGGACAATTAACACTATGAGAATGTAAGAGAGTAGGAAATTTTGAAGATTTTATAAAATAACTACATTTGAATGATGAAACAGATAAAAGCAGATGTAAAACAATTAGAAAAAGGCAACACTAAAACATTAACAACAATTGAAAAAACAAATTAAAATGCAGTAATATAAAAGACACATGGAGAGACACAAAGGACAGAAAGAGAATAACCAAGACATGTATGATTCCATTTGTAGGGAGTTCTAGGGCAGAAAACAACTAATTTATGGAAATAGACATCAGATCATTTACTCGTTCCAGCAGAAGTGGGGTAGTACGGAAGGGAACTTTCTGGGGTGATGAGATAATGTATATCTTGATGATGGTGTGGGTATAATGTATGCATTTTTCAAAACAGATTGAAATGTATGCTTAAATCTTCATGTTTTCCTGTAGGCGGATTATATCTCAATTTTAAAAATCCAAAAAAAATAAATAAATAAAGAGTATAGGCTCTTCCAGGGCACAATGTCTTCTTAGCATTCTCTCATGGGTAGTGAACAAGGCAGATAATTTAATAAGTACAGTCTCAAGTGGTGGCATAACCATCATTGACTTTTGCAAAGTAGCATTATGAAAACTTATTATTTATATGCAGATCCCTGGAAACTAGACTGTGTGCACGGGCCTGAAAAGGGAAGCCACATCAACTCAGGGTTACAGTTTTCAAAGAATACTTTGAAAAATTGAGTTAGTCAGCCCCATCAGCCAAAGCTCATTGTCAATGTGGCATACATTTATTAGCAGTGATTTATATGCTCTTTAAAGATACCATGTGCCAGCAATTACAGCTCAGCTATCCGAAGCTCTTTGATAGTCAAATAAGATATTCCTGGGCCCAGGTGAGGGGTGAGAGACATTTAAATGGCTGTATTAAAAAGGTATTCCTTGCTAAGCCTGTGAAGATGTCTTATCTTTAATCTAACAAATGGCTTCTCTTTGTCTTCTGCAGGGGCACAAGATGAAACCAAGGAACAAAGAAATGGAACTAAATGACAATCCTCAGCATCTCAAGGCCTCTCCTGGCTCTGGGGGAGTTCGGGAAGATAGCAGCACACGCTGTGGAGGAGGGTGGGGGTGGGGGGAAGGCAAGTCCCACGGAAGGACGGGGAATCCTTTGCTCTAATTTCTCCAGCTGCATTATGTTTCGTTTATCTGCAGAAAAAGAAAGAAAAAAAAAAGAAAAAAAAGTTTCCTTTAATTTGGTAGAGGGACCCATATTAACGCATCTTTCAGGCATTATCCTTGTAATTTCTGTCTTTTCTCTTACAACTTGGTCCCAGGGTCACAGTGGCTTGTTTGAACACACATGTGTATCCTGGCCTCTGTCTGCTTTCTTGGTTATTTCACAAAGCTGGTCACACAGTGGTTTCTTCAAAGGAAGGGGAGGAAGACAGTTGTTTGATAAGCTGCAGGGTAAATTTTAGGAATCAATGAGCCCAGCAGCAATATAATCCCCAGACAAAGGAGGCAGGATAGAAAATGGGCAAATGCCTCAGAAACCACTTGGAAAAGGTCCGGACAATGAGGTGAAAATATTTTCTTCAGGGATTCCCAAGGCACAGTTTGTTCCATGTGGTTAATGAGAAATATGGAAGCTATATTTTCTCCAGAGCAGAGTGCAGAGGCATAACCAGAAGGGTGGGCCCTGGCAGCCATCTGGGTCTCTTCCTTCCTAACCAGAGTGGCAGGTGCATCCTTCTTTGACACTGACTTTCAGCAGAGCTTATTTGGTTCATGAGGTCTTCACATGGAGACCACCAGTGAGAAGTGACTCTTTGCTGCACAACTATAAAGGATGGCCTTTGCTAGGTGTTGCAGTTAAGAGCTAAGACAAGGGCACTGCAGTTAGGACCCAAACATATGCCTATGAATATCAGAGGCTCCTCTTGAAATCTCGAGATGTTTTCCACAAAAGAACATCCTGTCTTCACCCAAGGCTTAACAGCCCACAAACTAGAGGCTCCTTTGAAATCAGAGGAAATTAGAGCTTTTGTTTGCAATTCTGTCTTCCTGGTCTATGTTTAAATGGTGTCACTTGTTTATGCCAAGTTCAAGGCTGATTTGATGGTTGGTCCCCTCACCCAGAAGACTCTGAAGGGGAGGATACAGCCCTGAAGGGGAGCAGCAATACTAAAATCCCAAGATGCCAGTGGTAAAGTGGGCACAAGGGATGGCGACTCTGAAGATGCCAGGCGTCGTCACCGATCTCTATCCCAGAGCCAGCATAAGGCCAGATGCTTGCTTCCCACAGCTTCCTTGGGTTCCAGAGTCATGTCATTGTTGTTGGAAATATAACGTTTGTTGCATATCTTCTTAAATCCATCTTTCTAATAAGGGCTTTAGAATTAAAACTTATTTATATTGTTTTTCCTAATAAAGGGAGAAAAATAATAGATTGAGTATTATTTCTAAAATAAGAGGATGTTCTGCTTTCTAAATATCCCATCAAATACTTGTTTTGCACTTTTTTTTTGGATGGAAAATTTATCTTCTTATTTTCCTATGACTTTGGTTTTAGCCTTTCTGAATTTGCTACCCCTTCTGGACAGCTTATTTAATATATTGGAATAGTTAACAAGTTATACTTAGGCATAGGCAATATATTCTAACACATTTTTTAAAAATAAAATTAAGACATCAGCAGCAATGACATGTATGCGACCTCATAATGTGGGATCATGGGCTTCTCCTGTTGTTATTCTAGTTGGTATGGAAGCACCTATATCCTCTATTGTCATTAGATGTTGCTTTTTAGAAAAGCAAGGAAAGGCTCATTTTAAGGAATCCAAGAAATGATGTCATCCAAATATTGACAGTTTCTATATTTCATGCCATCTTTATAACTCAATTGAAAATTGCCATCATTCTTGGGAAGCGTTTGACAAGTGCAATCTGCTGGAAGCTCGTTTTCTTGTGACTCCCAAATGTTAGTGCTACTCAGCCTCAGTAATAAGTTACAATTAAAAAAAAAAATGAGGAAAACAGAGGGACAGAGATTTTCAAATGAACAATGATGAAAGAGACCTAATGTCCTTGCTAAAAACAGCCAGGATGGGAATCATCCAGCCCTGGCATTCTCCTGATCATCAATGACAGTCATTTTATTCATTTATTTTAAATGTGGGTGGGGTAGAAGTGGAAAGAGAGAATTCTTTGCCTAAAAATTCTAGAATAATATAAGTAATCTTTGTATCCAGGAAACTAAGAGAATGAGGAAAAAATATCTTCAGCCTCACTCCTGAATTGGTTTAATCTTCAGTCTATAATTAGACTGGGTTTTCATTTTTGCTTCGTCATGCTTTTTGGTTGCTATTTGGCTATACAGTTTTATGCTTTTAAAAAATGATAAAGTTAATTTCCAATCCAATAGTGAAATATTAACAATCTAACTATAGCCAGATCAAAGACACCTGAACACAAAAAACCTTTATTTGCTGGTGCTGCCATTGCACAGGTTGTACAATGGAATTGATCTGAAAAGCTGATCAACTTTCCTGCACATAAATTCTGGATGTCAATTTCCAACCAAACCCCAATCCAGCTATGTGGCATGAAGGGTTACAGGAGGGAGGGAGGAAAATAGCCCTGTATTAGTCATGTTTGCATACAGAAGATCAAAGTAGGCCTTCAACATAATAGTTCTAATTAAAATGGTCCTCGCTGTAAGAGAGACAAAGGGGCTTTTCCTCTAGCTGGTAACTATTCAGATGATGGACAAGTCTTCTTTCATAAAAGCTTACAAAGAAGGCATCGGAATCACTGTCTGTGATACTGGGTCACATATTAATCACCGCAGCTAATTGTAAATCTTTCTATGAAACACTGAAAAGCCTCTTTGTGAATTAATACAGTTCTGCTTGATGCACTTGATTTGAAAAGACATTTCTCTGTATGTGGTGCATGTCAGCTTTGCTTTGAAAAATAACAAAGTTAGCAGAATATGTTCAGTATATTTTCTTGGAGAATAGGGTTTTTATCACATGATTCATTAAGGATTTGCCTTACCCTGACATTTGTGATATAAAGGAAAAACCGAAAAAAAGTAATTTTCTTGATCAAGATATGTTTTTACTTAATGCAAATAAATGTAGTCTGTTGCTTGCAAGGAAAAAAATGGCTTCTGATATCTGGTATAAACTGCTAAATAGGATAATACGTGCCTCTTTTGTTAAAGTAGCATTTAAATGCTGGACTGCTTCTAAATCTGTTTGTTTCTTTTCATCTGTGCCATACACTAAAAAACAACTGTTGCCTTCATACTATATTTGTTAGAGCAGAATACAAATAAAATTTGAGAGGATAATGTGAAATTATCTGTGTTTTGTGAAATTTGTTCTTTAGCAACAAGCAATGACTCACTAAAAATACTCACTTAATACTATTTGATTGCAAATATATATATTTAAAATTATTCCTGTAAGTCAGCCGTAACTTACTGATAGTTTTCCCTTACTAAGACTGGTCAGCGTGTTGGCCGTATTTTTCAAACTTTAAACTATGGAGTAGTTTTGTATAGATACAAATCCTAGTGTCTAAGTTTTCTCTGAATACCACATAATTACTTACCCTAGCATCAGCCTCTAAGATGAAAGATACAAGTTGTTGAGATAAAGCCAGTGGCCCTGTGAACACTGGCCTGCCTTTTAGAACCCATCACCATTGCTAGAATTTTTAGTGAGCACCTTTTATGAGCCAGTCACTGTGCTGACTATACACCCATGGCAGCAATGATTCTCAGTCTACTGTTGATGGAGTTGACGGAATTACGGAATTGTTCAGAGCTTAGCAATGGGCCACCAAAAAATCACAGCAGGAAAACCCCAATGTTCTTTTGAAAATGGAATATGCATTCCACCAAATTTAGTTCCCTTCATCTCCTACAGAATGGTATCAGGGTTATATTTGAGGAGGCAATAAAGAAAGCCACCCCCTTTATCAAACAAAGACAAAGACTTAATAGTTTAAGGATAATAAGGTTTTTCAAACTGCTATACCAGAGGAGCATTTTTCCTGTAATAAAAAAGGTTGGATGAGACAAAAATTATAGATAGGATAGTCTTATGCTTCAATGGGCAACCTCAACACAAATGCTTCAGAATAGCAGTAAAGATAATGTGACATGGCTGAGTGTGGTGGCTCCTGCCTGTAATCCCAGCACTTTAGGAGGCTAAGGTTGGTGGGTCACCTGAGGTCAGGAGTTTGAGACCAGCCTAGTCAACATAGCTGGACCCTGTCTCCACTAAAAATATAAAAATTAGCCAGGCGTGGTGGAAAGCACCTGTAATCTCAGCTACTCAGGAGGTTGAGGCAGGAGAATTGCTTGAACCCAGGAGGTGGAGGTTGCAGTGAGCCAAGATCATACTCCTGCACTCCAGCCTAGGTGACAGAGCGAGACTCTGTCTCAAAAATAAAGAAAAAAAAAAAAAGATAATGTGACATGATTCTAGCCCTGCTAGATGCAGTTTTTCATCTCCAGCAAATTTTTGTATCTCTGCCTGGCCCTCTTATGTTTCTTCTCCAACATTTCTGCCCCTGTGCCTTGCATTGACTGAAGGTGCCAACAAAGATTGCTTAACTCTACTGGTGGTTCTCAGGGATGAAAGGGATAATGATACCAATTTACTGGCCCAGCTGTGGGATTTTGAGAACTAAACTGCCTCTATTTCTTGGTTTAGAAGATGTAAATACTAATACATACTTGAACTCTCTTACAAATGTAAACATGAACAAAATGCCAATCATTTGGAAAAGCACTTAGTAAATTATGAATGTCAGATTATGCTATTTGGTACTGTTGGCAAATAGTCCTTTCTTTAGCAGAGGATGCTTCACCAAAAGAAGAAATGATTCTTACCATTATTTAGTAATCGTGAAATTTTATTCTACTGAAGTTGATTTAAACTTTGCCCTCAAGTTAAGGACCCATGAGGTGAAGAGGAATTGTTTTGCTATCATTTAGAGAAGTGGGAAATTTAAAACACATACACACTGACAAAAATACGGATGGCGTGAATTTTTTTAACTCATCTTTTCTCTGATAATAACTAGCGAATCTGTAAAGAAAAAAGGCAGTACACTTCTCTCTGCTTCTTAGTTCACATGTATAGAAGGACGTAGATTTGCAAGGAGATAACTATACCAATAGGCACTTCCCTTCCCCAGGGGAGGATTATACTTCCTCGTCCTACTGAAATTGGACATGGCTGTGTCACTTCCTTTGTTCAATACGTGGGCAGAAATGACATGTGTCACATCAGGCAGAAGCATGAAGACTCATGCTCTATTCTTTCCCCCATAGTAATAACCAGCAACATCCCAGACAGGCTGACCACAGATCCAGGATTGAAGACATGAAGTTTCAGGCAACTCCAGTGAGAAGGTGGCATGACTGAGAAATTAAACTGTTTTGAGATTGGGGGCTCATTTGTTACCCTGTGGTAACCTGTCCTGTACTAACTCATACACAGACCATCAAAATATTTAAGTAAAAAGGGTGAGAATCTAAACGATACTCTTTTCCAACCTCTTCCCTGGTGACTCTCAATTTGGTTTACGATGCTGCCACCATATTGGCCTTCTGTCCACCGCTAGAAGAGGTCAAGTTCTTTCCATCCTTAAGAACTCTGAACTTGAAAGCTCTTTCTTTCCATTTTCACGGGTCTGGTACCTTCTCATCCCTGAGATCTCAGCTATAATGTCACTTTCTAGACATGCCTTCCCTAATGGCCCAACTTAAAATAGATCCCTTTTACCTACTTGTGTTTGTCTATTTTTAACTCCTATTTGCTACGTCAGAACACTTACAATAATTTTGTAATTGTTTATAACTTACAGGGCAGGGATAAAAATTATATGCCGCAACTCAGATGTATAAAATAATGTAGCTGCTCTCCATCCCCTCCCCCCACAAAAAAAATTGTTTCTAAGCTCTATTTAAATGGTCAGAGGGGATTGTGGAAAAAGAACTAAAATTTGTCAAGTAAAGGTATCTAGTCATTTCCAGTGTAAAATACCTTGAAATAAAGATTTGGTCAGATTCAAGGTTCAAACTCCATAATAATGCTATTTCTTGCCACCTAAATTTTGTGCCCTTCTCTTAGATAAAGGCCTTTTTAGGGGTGGGGGGGATGGAGTCTCGCTCTGTTGCCCAGGCTGGAGTGTAGTAACATGATCTCAGCTCACTGCAACCTCTGCCTCCGGGTTCAAGCGATTCTCCTGCCTCAGCCTCCCGAGTAGCTGAGTTTACAGGTGCCCACCATCACATCCAGCTAATTTTTGTATTTTTAGTAGATATCGGGTTTCCCCATGTTGGCCAGGCTGGTCTTGGACTCCTGACCTCAAGTGATCCACCCACCTCAGCCTCCCAAAGTGCTGGGATTACAAGTGTGGCCACCACACCCTGCCAAGACCTTATTTTTTAATCACTATGCAATAAAACTGGCAATAAATATTATTAAATATTAACCAATAAATATTAAAATGGTAGTTACCATAATATTTTTTAAGTAATTCTCTAAATGTTTTCTTAAGGAGACCATCAAGAATGAAACAATGCATTATTTAGAAAGTAACAAAACCAAGAACACTGCTATGGTCTGAATGTTGGTTACTCCCCACCCTGTCTCAAAATTCATACATTGGAACCTAATGCCATTGTGATGAGAAGGGACCTTTAAGAAGTGATTAAGTCTTGAGGGCTCTCCTTTCATGAATGGAATTAATGCCCTTATAAAAAAGATAGGAACTGCCTTGCCCCTGGTGCCATGTGAGGACACAGCAACAAGGTGCCATCTAGGAAGCAAAGAGCCCTCACCAGGCAGAGAACCTGTTGGCGCCTTGATTATAGCCTTCCAGCCTCCAGAACTCTGAGTAATAAATTTCTGTTGTGGCCAATTACCCCGTCTAAAGTTTCTTGTTATAGTAGCCTGAACAAACTACAACAAACACTATTTAAAATGTGAGATGAGGAGGGAGAGATCCAAGATGGCTGACTAGCAGCAGTTCAGGATTGTAGCTCCCAGTGAAAGTGCAGAGAGCTAGTGGATGCCGCAATTTCAGAGGAATATTTTGCCCACAGACTGGGAGATTCCTGGTGGAGGAGCCACATGGGTCGCCCGCGTGACTCTTTTGGAGAGCGCGGCTGTTTTGTCGGCGCCCCGGCATGGCGCAGCGCAGCGCTTCTCAGTGCAGAGTATATGGGACTGGGTGCCCTTTGAGTCAGGCTCAGCTGGTCCCATCCCCACAAGGAGAACAGCAATTGGAAGCGCTGAGGACTGAGAGATTCATAGTAAGCACAGTTGAACCCGAGAAGGCCTAGCTCTGTGGGGAAGGGGCGTCCGCCAAAGGAAAACTAAGAAACAGAAAAAGCTTCATCACCAACAAGCCGGACGTCCACCCAGACCCAATCTGAAAGTCGGCAATTACAAAGACGACAGGTGGATAAATCCACAAAAATGGGAAGAAACCAGTGCAAAAAGGCTGAGAACACCCGAAATCAGAATGCCT